>DXKC01001149.1:0-10191 GCA_031170775.1 Cymbopogon citratus
CAATGTCAAAAGTTAACAAATGAATTCCCAGAATCATGCCACTAGATCTTCCCCTTAGAGCCATGCAATGCCAAAGAAAATCTCTGCCTGCGCAGATATTATTCAATACGCCTTGCGGAAAATTGGTTCTACCGGTTTATGATAAGGCAATAAAGTCTAAGTTTTTTCCTTTGTTAATTCAGACAAAAACCTATATTTATTTCTGTCTGCGAACCCGTTGCAATTCCAGAAAATTCCTTTCATCTAGACTTACACTTATTAGTTTTTTTCTTATTATTAGGGCGAGATTTATTCTTTGAATTTTTCCTTTGTGATACGGCGGTGTGTAAACACTTAGGGTCGCAACCCCCATCACCAAGCCCTTCAGCATTCTCTGAACAAATAAGGTTTAAGTTTTCCAAGTCCAAGCCATCATCAAATGAGCAAATTGTCGAAGCATCATCATTTAAAACATTATTGACATTAACTTGCTGTGCAGATTCTTTATAGGAGTATAGAATGTAGTGGAATTATGTTTTTACGTTGCAACACACGGATATTTACCTAGTGTATTTAGAAAAGACAAACAATGTTATAATTTGAAACGAAGGAGTATCAATATTTCCATCTTCTAATATGTTAATTGTGATATTTATTTTGTGATTAATATATAACCATAGTTATTATATGTCATACTCCCTCCGTGTAGGATTTAGAAGTCATTTTGGATAAGGTTTGGGTCAAACATTGAGAATATGAGAATATAAACATCAATAACTTTCAAGTTGTTGAGTTTGTAAATATGAAAATTATATGAATAGACTTGTCTTGAAAAATACTTTTATAAAGTATACAAATATCACTTTTTCATAAATAAAAACAAGAGGTCAAAATTGTGTTTTGGAGACCGTGTCTCTGTCTTAAACAACTTCTAAATCCTAAATGGAGGGAGTATGTATTAGTATGGTTTTATGGGTGTGATTGGTTTGCGATCAAAATTTGCCACGCCAAAGATTGGTAAACCAAAGTTAGGTAAAAAGATTTGCTCTGAATTTTAGCCAAACGTTAGAGGTTCTCGAGTTTTGGTAGTAAACCAAATAATAGCCATGACCTTGGAAGCCAAGACTCTATGTATTATATACTGGTCAATCTTAAAAATCATGGAAAATATTTTTTTTTTGAAAAGGAAATAAATTCTTTCTTTTATGCCATGGATGGTGGAGTAGCAAGCGTTTGGGTTCTTTCCTTGTCTGTTCCTAGTTCCTACTAGGACGAACCCAAATCCAAACCCACCTGAGTACAGGGGAAAGGGAAGGAACGGGCCGCCAGGCTTAGGGTTTCTCGACAGCTCCTTGCCCTCGCCGCCATGGACGCGCAGCGAGCCCTCCTTGACGAGCTCATGGGCACAGGTAAGTACTCTCCAGATTCCCCCTCGCCCTAACGGTGCCGCTCCGTGCCCTAACCCTACATCTAACCGCGCCGCGGGTGCTGTCGTTTGCAGCTCGCAACCTAACGGAGGAGGAGAAGAAGGGGCACAAGGAGCTGAAGTGGGACGATCCGGACGTGTGCGGCCCCTACATGGTTCGGTTCTGTCCCCACGACCTCTTCGTCAACACCAAGAGCAATCTCGGTACGGCCGTTCCTTCGTTTTTTTTAATGTGTTCCCCGGTGGATTTTATTTTACTCATGATAAGTTGGGTTGGTGTGTTTGCAGGGCCGTGCTCGAGGATCCATGATCCGAAGCTCAAGGAAAGGTGATACCAATTGTGATGCTTAATTGATTGAGATGTAATAAAGAAATAAAAATCAACAGGCTTTCTTGTATAAAAAAGGACAGTATGATTTTGTCGATATAATCTCTTATTAAAACGTTATGTTAGGAAGCAAAGTAGGGCATTGGGCAACTAGGAATAGAGAGACCTTGCTGTTGGGAGCCATATGACATGACACCAATGATTGTGTTATATGAATTGCTAGAATCTTAGGAGCTGAGCTAGTTGTGAGGATTAAGCTGTCTTGTGTTCCTGTTAGGCCACAGATTTTAGTTTGACTGGCACTTCTGTGTGAAATTAGATAGAACATTAGAACTGTTCTGTGAAATGATTGTGCCAAGACACTCTTCTATTCCAGTGTAAAAAAGAAATAGCTGCTCCAGGATAAATGACATATCCTACAACAACTATCTTCTATGCATTTTAAAAGTATAGTACTTTTTTTACCAAGACATTAAACAAATTGGTCAGCGCAATATTGAGAGAAATTTGATCTTATCTGGTGAAGAAGCAAGGTTGAATGTGTATTAACAAAGGGTTCGGAAATGTGCCTAGGTAGTCTAAATATGTGTATGTTAAAATCCTTAGGTGAATTAGCTGCCCAAACTTTTTAGTTGGCAATAGGATATAATTAGCACAAGAGCGGCCTTGGTGCAAGCGGTAGGCTTTACCGCCTGTGACCAAGAGGTCCTTTCAAGCACTAGCCTCTGTACATTTGTGCAGGGAAGGCTGTTGGCTATTTCTCTTCCCCAGACCCTGCAGTGTGGGAGCCTACTGACTGGGTACACCCTTTAATAGGATATAATTAACACTCTCATTCCGAATTGACGCCTGTATTCTTGTGAAATGATATTGACATTTGGCTTCAACTAGCAGGATTTTCTTCAATCCAGATGAATATAAATGAACATGTCATATGTCTATTGTCTAGTTCATTTAGACATGCAGAATTTCATTGAGTTTGGCAGTTTGGGATACTTTTCAGTTTTCAGGGTTCTGAAAGTTTGTAGGTTTTCTTGTTTTGTGATCTCGTGCAAGTTTTAACAGTTCCGTCAAGCGAATAATTCTAAAACAATTATACATTTATACCACATTAACAACATTGAATAATGCTCCCATAAAACAAGCAAACCAAGCTGCTAACAGTGAAAAAATTTGAATAAATGTTAGCTCATATATTCAACTATCTATCTGTATCTCACATGGTTTTTGGGTATGTGCAGCTTTGAGAAGTCTCCTAGGCGTGATACTTATATGCAAAAGTTTGAGGCAGAGCTTGCACAACAATGTGAGAAATTGGTGAGTCACCACTTGCTCTTGCAAAAAATTCTGAGTAGTACATTTACCTCTGTTTATTCTGTTGCAGGTAATGGATTTGGATAGAAAGATAAGGCGTGGTCGAGAAAGGTTGGCTCATGATTCTGCTATGCCAATGCCAATCCCTGGGAAAATAGCTGAACAGCTTTCAATGCGAGAAGAACAGGTCAAGAAGCTGCTGGAGCAAATCGAGGAGCTTGGTGAGGCTGGTAAAGTGGATGAAGCTGAGGCACTTATGAGAAGGGTACTGACATGCAACATCCATCTTGTTCCTTTCCTTTATTATTTTTGACAGCTACTTCATCAATTTGTGAAATTCTCCTTGAATTTTGGTCTGTAGGTTGACATTCTAAATACTGAGAAGACAGCTTTAGCTAACCAAGCAGACACCAAAGTGGCTATGCTTGAGAAGAAGATGGAACTTTGTGAAACATGCGGATCATTCTTAGTTGCTGATGATGCTCTTGAGAGAACGCAATCCCACGTGACCGGGAAACAACACATTGGTTATGGTATGGTTAGAGATTTCCTGGTGGAATACAAGGTGAATTACCACTTCACTAGAAGCGTGAATACTGATTTAATTTATTGAGTTATGAGTGCTTACGGTGGTTGTATCTAATCCAGGCGGCAAAAGAGAAGAAAAAAGAGGAAGAGAGGCTTGCAAGGGAGCACAAAGCAGAGGAGCGTCGGAAACAGAGGGGAAAAGAGTATGATAGCGGGGGCAGGGATAGAGATTCCAGAAGGGAGAGGTCTGGGGAGCGTGACTATGACCGTGATCGTCAGTATGAGCGAAGTCGTGGAAGAGACAGGTCCTATGATTACAGAGATAGAGGATCAGAGTACCGAAGCAATCCCTACAGAAATGGGAGGGATTCTGAAAGAGGCGGATACCGATACAGGAGTGGTGATATGACAAATGACCGAGCAAGAATGAGGAGCAGATCACGTTCTCCAACCAGGCATGGCTATGAAATATCTAGAAGTCCAGATCATTAGCTGAACATTTAGATAGTTTTATTCACAGTTGGGACTCATGAGGTAGACCGTTCCCTTCTGCTATTTATTACTGTACAATGGGTTTTATTGAAGTGTTGCACTTGTTTAAGTCTCTGCTCTGCTGTAACAGCTCTGTTGGAACCCTACTGACTTCCTTTTTTACATGGGAAAAAAATATTCTCAGGTAGGTATTGATTGTCATTCCCACAATTTTTGTGTTTCTGATATTCTATATGTATGCTGAAGCTTTGTTTCGATATTTGGAATCGAAAGTTAAATTAGTAAGGCAGGTACTGGACTTCATATATGGATGGTGACGTTTACAGGTAAACCTTGAACATGATTGTTTCATGTTACACGCTTATTATTTCCCTTGATAACTCTGCTAGAAACCTTATTTCTGCTCTTTGGCTTATATTTTTACACTAAGGCTAGGTATATTTTTCTACCAAATTAATCTGCATAATTATGAATTATGTACCTTTAACAGTTGACATTGTCAATTTGTCATGAAGAAGTGTTGTGTTCAGGAAGAACAATCAGACAAAATGATCCACAATCTTGCCCAATCATCAACAATTTCTTTTTGTGGAACCATTGTAGTGTCCAAGAGATCAAAAGCTTTGGTTCGTACATAACATATAATGGGGCCCTGGTTAGAAACCACCAGGTCCGTTTCCTTGGCAGAATATTAGATGACTTTGCAGTTGCGGAATCCTGTAATTGGCATGCTATTTGAGCTGATAGTGTATTCGAACTATTTGAACTATTAGATGATCAGCTTCAGTATTTGACATATTATGTTTTGGATCAATTGGTGTCACGATTTAGTCACGATCTTCTTGTAGGAGCAATATCTACTGATGTTATGTTGTTTGCATGACATTACTGCGCCTCTTTTTTTTCACGTAACATAACAATATGCTCTGCGATGAGCCCATAATTGAGTTGCGGACGTCTTTGACGAGACTGAGTTCTCAAATTGGTTGGTCCAAGCCGTGAGGTAGCCACTTTATCCTTTACTTTTTTTGGTGAATAGTTGCCAATGCAAATGATAGAAAAGGTTAGGCTAGATTCTCTGGTAATTGGATACTCAAGGAACGATTGGCAAACATGTGTGATGTGTCCATATGATTTCCGTGTACCAAGTTTGGATGTGCGACTTGAATGTTAACGGTTGGTTTATTTAAAACCGTTCAACCCGTGAAGCCCAAACCAGACTGGACCGGATGAAGATGGCCTGCTCAGGTTTGCCCGGTTTCTGGTTTGAATTTGAACCAGCATGTGTTGGAACGGGTAAAAACCGTGCTCGTGCTTGCGCTCTCGGAGCATCGACGCCGCGGCCATATCGTGCCCTACTGCCCTGCACCACACGTGTTCGGAGGTGCGGTTGCGATCGGTGGACCGTGGACGAGCCTCGCCCGCAGCCGCCGAGCTTGCGATGGCGATGTTGGCGTGGTGGCGCGGCGCTCGTGGGTCGGCGCCGTGCAGTCTGTAGCTGTAGGTAGCCTCATATGAACTGAGGTGCTCTTACCTCTTAGTTCAATCATGCACCGTTGGTATTCGAATTGAAGCGCTAAGGTTATGGTCATGGGGTTCCCAGCCTCAAACGAAGTGCAGCTTCAGGAATACTAAATCCATTCTAAATTATGAGACTTTTGACTTTTTTTATGCTAAGTTTGATCGTTCGTCTTATTCAAAATATCGTGTAAAATATCTTTTGTTGTGCCTTCCTTTACTAAAAAATGTTCTTAAAAATGACTTTAAAAGTTTGACTATGTTTGTACAGATTTGTTGAATAAAACGAGTGGTCAAAATTTAGGTCGAAAAAAATCAAACGTCTTATAATTTGGAATGGATAGAGTAGGAATGTTATCCTTTTCATGGGGTGTGCCACGGACAAGAATGGGTAACATGCAGACTTTGACATTATCACCAAGTCACAAACGTTCCAACGTTTGTTGGTAAATAGATTGCTCTGTTTACGGTTACGGATATTAGTGCCTATCTCAGTGAGCAACTAAGCTGACATTCCGTTGTATGGAATCCCTATGCACTATGTAGGGTATGCTCAGCCTGGGCATAAAAAAACGAAAATCGAGAATCGGACCGAACTAACCTGATGAGAACTGGCCCGATCTTCCAAGAGGTAACCGGTAGGTTCGATTTGTGGAGGTCTCGACGTTGGCGATCCGGCTTCAAATCAGACACGATTCGAACCCTGCAACCGTTATACCACAGCTCCGTTGGTTATCAACCAAGCACAACTTGATTGACCTTGCTAAGAAGGCTTTTCATGCAAGCGAATCGAAGAGCACAAGCAAGAAGGTAGAAACACGCAATCTGAAATTGCAATTATGAATGACGCGAATATCAATAGAGGGTCCAAGAATTCAGTTCCAAAGGACTAATCGACACGGTGGAGGAGATTGAGAACGGAGGCCCTGATTCACTGTAAAAGGATTTGTCACCACAGTTACAATGAATGATTCAGTTTCTCGATGGAAAACTAAACTCTAAACAAAACCCAAGTCTCAACAGCGGCGGCGGCTGTGTTTATAGCCTAAGACTCGACCTAGGGTTGGGGATGGCCAGGGGTTGGGCACCCACAACTTGGGCTTAAGGCCCGACACGATACATGGCCAAGTTGGCCCAAAACAGGTGGCGCAGCACCTTCTCGTGGCCACACAGAATGATCCGCGAACCTTCTGGAGCTAGGACCAGAACCAAAATGACGTCGTCGTCGTCGTCCCCTTTCCAACGAGTCCAAGAACGCCCTGTTTTGATGTCGTATGAGAGAGTTATGACCGAAACAGTGACGACGTGTCTGCTGAATCCGAGGGTGACGTAGCAGCTGAGTTGGAGATGAGTTGCAACTTGGAAACGACGGTTGGCGTAGGCATGTCCAGCGTGACGATATCCTCATCATCCTTCCCTTCTTGAATTGGAGTCGTCCTCGACTCCATCTTGGCGATGTCCTCATCATCCCCTCCTTCTAGAATTGGAGCCGTCCTCGACTCCATCCCATCATGAACGAACTCCTGCAAAAGGTTAGTGACGGCAGGCAATGCACCAGACATAATAGGTTGACAAAATATAGTATAACATGGTGCATCAGGATTATCACATAACTGAGCAGTAGTAGAAGTTGTAGCAAGAAAAGCACCTCCTTGTGACTTAATTCCATTATTTTTAGCATTGGCTATTGGAGGTTTATTTTTAATCTCATTAGCATGTTTAATAATATCCGTAGGAGACAAAGGCAGCAAAGTAATTTTCTTGTCCTTATGCATGAAAGTGTATGTATTAGTTCTACCATGGTGTAAAGCATTATTATCAAATTCCCATAGACGTCCTAACAAAATTGAACATGCTTGCATAGGTACAACATCAAAATCAGCAGTATCATGATAAACATCTGTGAAGAAACTAATGTGTGCTGATTTAGTTACCTTCGTCTTACCACTATTATTGAACCATTGAAGTGTATATGGATACGAATGTTGTCGTGTGGGCAAGCCAAGCTTCTCAACCAAATCTGAACTCACCAAATTGTTGCAACTCCCGCTATCAATGATAGTGAGAACACGACAACCCTGCACAATGAGATACATGTGGAACAAATTGTGGCGCTAGATCTTTATCTCTTCTTCATGTCCCACACATGAACTCAACACACGCTGCACAAGAAGGCTAGGATAGCCTGCGGCAGCAGACGAGTCAATGGCGATGACATCCTTGTCCTTGTGATCAACATCTGAATCTGCAGCAATGTTAGCAGTAAGGACTAATTCATCTTCAACATCACTAGCACTTACATATCCATCCTCAGTAGCAATGAATGCGCGACGACTAGGACACTCCTTCATGACATGTCGCATGCCTTTGCATCGGTGGCAAATGATTTTAGAGCTAGGCGAGGAGGAGCTAGTAGAAGCACCTGGAGTGGCACCTTTCTTCAGCTGAGGAAACTGCATATTAGACAATTACTTACCCCGAAAGATGGAGGTGCAGATGGCTGTTGTGCAGCAGGAATCTTGGACGTCTCTTGCTCAAAACATTGCTGAAAATTCCTTCCAGTGGTAGACCTGAAAGGCTGGTCTTGTTTGCGTCCATGTACTTCTCGTTCGACCTTAATAGCAAGATGATACAATTGGAAAAAAATGCGCCATTTTTTATAATCAAGAAGGTCCCATATTTCACGATTTAAACCACCAAAGAATCTAGCACTTGCATCAGCATCATCTTCATTTACGCCACAATGTTCTAAACCAATAAGCAATTCTTGATAGTACTAGTATAATGCCCGTGCTAACGCTACGGTGATATTTGATAATACAAATAACATAACAAAAAAATGGTTTGCTTGCACAATACTTCATTTCAAAAGATCTTGATCCAAAATTACTATGGGACATCCACATCTTTGTCAAAGAGAGCTTTATTATTATCATGTATTCAATAAAATCATTATAAAATAAGACTCTTGACACAGAACTGAAAACATTACATAGTCTTTGACATGACATCTTGGCCAAACATGCACGTTCATGCGCAACTTTATTTCACTCCACTCCAGACATCCCAATTCTTGAGCTTTGCGACTACCAGCCTTCCTGCTGAGCTCATGGGCGATCCATGCCACCAAGGAGCCAGATACTCCATAATTGTAGAAAAGAAAATTTCAAGATGCCATTTAGAATGGTAAGTCATCCAGTCATACACACTGGTGCTCCAAGAATTAATTGGTACACCATAAAAAATCAATCTACCAACAAGAGTCAGGTCCAGCAAACTATGGTCAATATGCATGAGGTGGTTCATGTGGCCTTCAAGCTCAAACTGGAAGAGCCCTCCTCAAATATTTTTCACCTGTCTAATATTTATATGCATGAGATTTATGCTATGATGAATAACAGGTGAAAAGCTCATCTCATGTCCGGTTCACGTGCAATGTACTTTGCAGTCATGTGATGTGTGCATCCACAATAACACGTGTTGTTAAAAAAGTCAGAATGCGAAAGATCGGAATAGAAATATCCTAGCAGTTATTTGTCAATATAATATGGAGACTATTCAAGACGGAAATTCTTGAACTCAAACTAAACAAGGTCTGATTTTGTTTCTGAAACCTGGCCTTCTATGAAACAATAATGTTTGTGCACTAATGTCAAGGCAGAATAATAGTCAAACCTTGAGTTGATGGTAGGGAAAGATTGAATAACAGAAGTGGATGGCAGAGAAAGATTGAATAACAAAAGGATCTTTTGCAGCATGTCAATCAGTGGCCGGTGCTAATGAAAATGAGACATATATGTGAACATGGAAAAGGTCATTCTCTAATGAAGTATCATTTGACACACACAAAAAAAAGTAAATCACCATTTTCACCAGTTGAATGAGGCTGGTCTACATATTAGGAATAAAAATGTCTTGAACAAGTAGCAAAATGTGGAAAACATGTGTTTTCAACAAGTACTGCAGATTTTGGCAAATCCAAAAAAAAATACAAGATGAGTACATGACGACCATACCTGTTGGCAAGCACACAGGAGCTCCTGCTCCAACTGGCTAAGTTTCAGGCTTCTATTCTCATGTTCCTCAACAAATGCCTAACAAGAAGAAATGGATAGCAAGGAAAATACTATCCATCATCAGGATTTTCTTGGAGACACAAAAGAGTAACTAAATACAGTCCTCATGCATTCCTAGATAGAAGCTTCAAGGTTATGGGTCACTGTGGAGTGCCTCTACCATTAAGTCGAAGTCAGTGAATGTGTAGAATTTTCAATACCTTTTGACCTAGCTTCTCCTTCGATTTGTTGCCGGAATCAGAAGCTATAAGCGGTACAGGCAATATGTGAGATAGGGAGCAAAATTCTCGCGCACAGAACACTAACCTGTGAAAGAATCTACAACAGCTTGTAGATTTCATTTTCAAGAAGGCCATTGGTAACATTTTTATTTATGTGCTCCTGAAAAGGAAGCATCTGGTCCCTTTTCCAGTGACCTTCCAATCAAATGATGATCGGTAAAAGCACTGTTGACCCCCTTGTTAGATGAGGTCCCTGTCATAGTCAGCGCAATAAATGGTTTTCTTTGCTCTTTGGTTGTCCTTGAGAAG
>DXKC01001150.1:0-11418 GCA_031170775.1 Cymbopogon citratus
CCCTTAACACCATCAAAATCCTCCCTCTCTAGTGACTGTAGACGGTCAAATTTTGTCCACGTAGAAATTAAGCATATCTTGTGTGTACTTATTTTTTTCATAAAAAATATCTACAAATTAAGCCCCACCTCTTTGAGGCCAGGCCCGCCTGCACTTGGTAGCTTATGTACGACATAGACTATCCTCACAGACCAATACTAGTCTTTTGTGCGCACCTCACTCGTGCACACTCGGAAAAAACATCCTGATCAGTCACCCATCGTTGTAGGCCAAGCACGCTTAACCTTAGAGTAATTTGGAGTTGGGCTTTCAGAAAAGAAATTGCAACTTGTTGTTATGAGTATCATATTAATTCTATTAAACTCTGAGTCGGGATATTACGGCTAGAGCCATGGAAATAGAACCATTTTCCTTTTGGAGGCATATCTATAACACATACACATAATGATTTCATGTACCAACATGAACCTAGGGCTAACCTTTTGACATGTTGATGTATAGCAGCGGCTACTTCCCCTTGCAATATCATGTACCATTAGAAACTGCAGTTCTGAACTGTCATAGAAATTGTTGCGAGGATGTGCCGCTCTAGACAAAAACTCCAAGGAGAGAGGATCTGGGGAGGATGAAGGAGGAGAAGAGATGATGAGTCACCATGGAGTCCAGCCACCGATGATCGTCGCCGCCGCATATGTATCTAGGTTTTCGGTACAGACGAGCACAAGAGAAGGGGAGAGAGGGAGGGAGAAAGGGAGAGGAGGAAGAGGTGGATGCCGAGGAGGACGACGAGGAGGGCCGCCGCTGTTGTCATCGTGCCGCACTGTCGGAGCCGTCGCCCCTGACCTGCCCATGTCACCATGGGGGGAAGAGGGAGAGGCCGACGGGAGAGGGATCGGAGAAGAGAAGTATCGTAAACGAGAAGTTGAAGTTCTGTATATATTTAGTTGGCTGGATTTGGATGAGAAGTCAGAGAAGTTGAGGAAAACATAGGAGAAGCTAGCCAAGGTAAAAAGAATCTGGAGAATCCTCTTCCAAGTAAATCCGATATAAGGGATCCTGGCCTTTGGATGGAGAGATCGAATGGAGGAGAGATTTAGGGTGACGTGGAGATGGCTTCTGCTGGAGGAGTTGCCAGGTCTGTTGGGTTTAAATGTCTATATGAATGTTATCATGTGTCAATTGAATATAGTGACTAGAATATTAGAATATATTGATTAGTGTAATTTTTTTTATTGTCAGCATAGATTTCCTTTAGGGTTGGCCCTCAAGGAATCGGAATAAACTTGACAGTTTATGACACTCAAGGAAAACTACAATTTCTTTGGAGCTGAAGGACAACCAAGGAAACAACAATTACCTTGACGGCCCCGAGTGTTTCCTTGGAGGTTTGTAACCCTCAAGAAAATTAATTAACTTGACGGCTATCCACCCTCAAGCAAACTACTTTCTTTGGCAGTCTTAATATTTTTTTTGGCACTTTGGCAAATTAAGCCAGGTCGTAGTTTCCTCGAAACCCCTTCCTTGACGGTTTTTGGCACTCAAGGCAATTCAAGCTTGTGGTATAAAAGTTGAATTCTCGATCATAAACATTTTTAGGCCTTATTTGAATGGCCCAAACTACCAACAAAATGGTACAGAGCAAGTACATGCGCATCTAAGTAAGTCGTTAAGTGGTTCACCGTTGGTCACGCTGGCCAAGACAAGACACCCGTTGGTCACGCTGCCAAGACCACGAGCGTGACAGATACGTTCACCCTCTTTTTAAGTGGTTCACCGTCCGTCACGCTGCCGAAGACCACAAGCGACGACAATGTCACATTAAATTCGGTTTCTGTTGACCGCGGGACAGATTTCCATGAAAGTCAAATGAAAACATGGTAACAGACAACCTATATTTTGACTTTGGCACCACTTAGTAGCAGATCAATTTTGACTTTGCCTACCGAAAGAAGAACGATGCAGCTACAATAACCAGAAGAGATCACAGCAGCTTTGCACGCAGCATCGTTTCCCCAAAAATGGTGGGTGCAGGGCCATTCCTGTTTGTTCTGCTCCTTTCACTCGTTGCTAGCAAGAACTCAACCTTGGTATCTGGAGTTGCCACAACCACAAATCACGCAACCGACCACCTTGCTCTGCTATCCTTCAAGTCACTCGTTAGGAGTGATCCATTGCAAGCTCTGGAGTCATGGGGCAACCAGTCCATCCCTCTGTGCCAGTGGCATGGTGTCACGTGTGGAAGGCGAGGACGCCGTCGTGGCCGCGTTACAGGGTTAGATCTTGAGAGTCTCAACCTTGTCGGCGCCATCTCCTCTTCAGTAGCCAACCTTACGTTCTTGAGGAGGCTGAGCCTCAACAGTAACCGCTTTCATGGTACTATACCATCAGTGGTTGGGCAACTCCTGTACTTGAGGCATCTGAACCTGTCAGATAATTCTCTCGATGGTGTAATCCCGGCATCGCTTTCAAATTGCAGCCATCTTGAGGACATCATATTCGAATTCAACAACCTCCAAGGGAAGATACCAGGGCAGCTTGGCGCCTTGCCGAACTTGCACACAATCCTGCTCTTCCAAAATTTGCTTGAGGGCGAGATACCACATGAGCTTGGCTCCCTGCACAACCTCAAGGCACTCAATCTTGGCCACAACAAGCTTACAGGAACTATTCCTGTGGAGATCAGCAACCTTGTGAATCTTGGGTTTCTGAATATTGGAAACAACAGGCTAACAGGAGAGATTCCAACTGGCATAGGTAACCTTGTTAAATTAAGCACGTTGTCACTAAGTTCGAATCAACTGTCTGGTTCTATCCCAAGTTCGCTAGGAAACCTCTCAGCACTGACCGATCTTATTCTGCATACAAATAATCTAACGGGGAGCATTCCACCGGTACAAAATCTTTCATCTCTAAGAGTACTTGAATTAGCATCTAATGACCTCACAGGATGCATCCCTTCTCAGTTAGGAAATCTGACATCACTGGTATTCATAGATCTTCAGGTAAACCGTCTAGCTGGAGGTATTCCAACATCACTTGGGAACCTGAATTTGCTTGAAACCCTTTCGTTGTCGTTCAACAATCTTACTGGTTCCATACCTAATTCCATTGGAAACCTACTATTTCTCTCAGAGCTTGACCTGGACAATAACCAATTAGAAGGTCCGGTACCTCCTCTTCTGTTCAATCTTTCCTCTCTGGTGGTTTTCAATGTACAGTTGAATTATTACCTCAACAGCTCTTTTCCACTTGACATGGGCAACAACCTTCCAAATCTAGAGCTCTTCCTCATTGATTATAATCAATTCCATGGGTCCATTCCTCCCTCCATGTGCAATTCATCTATGCTTCAAATGTTTGAGGCCTTGAATAACTTATTAACAGGAACAATTCCCAGTTGCCTAGGAATTCACTTAAAGAGCTTGTCTTCGTTAACCATTGCCAAAAATCAGGTACAGGCAACACAAGATGCCGACTGGGATTTCTTGGCTGGCCTGACCAATTGTAGTGAATTGCAGCTGTTGGATTTGGGTGATAACTTATTTGAAGGTGAGATACCAAATTCAGTGGGCAATCTCTCCAAAAGTCTGGAATTTCTCAATATGGAACATAACAACATAACTGGAATGATCCCTGAAGGAATATCAAATTTGGTCAACCTGAATATGCTTCATCTATATGGAAACAATCTAGAGGGTACCATTCCTGCCTCTCTTGGAAAACTAAAGGGATTGAATGGGTTACTCCTAGGAATGAATTACCTATCAGGACCAATCCCTCCAGCTATTGGCAATCTTACAAAATTAAGCTTCTTTCATCTTGGTGGTAACAAACTTAACGGAAGCATACCATCTAGCCTTTCAGGTTGTCCTTTACAAAGATTAGACCTTTCACACAATAGCCTTGTTGGTCCAATACCTAGAGAACTTTTCCTTATCAACACATTATCTGATTTCATGTATATCCAAAATAATCAGTTAACTGGGACCTTGCCCATAGAACTCAGCAATCTAAAGAACCTTGGGACACTTGACTTTTCCAGTAATCAAATATCTGGAGAGATTCCGATCTCCCTGGGAGAGTGCCAGATGTTGCAGTATCTCAACGCATCTCATAACAACCTTCAAGGGACAATTCCGTCGTCAGTAGAGCAGATGAAAGGCCTTTCAGTGATTGATCTTTCCTACAACAATTTTTCTGGGGCCATACCTGAATTCCTTGCTAACATGGAAGATCTTTCTTCCTTCAATCTCTCGTTCAACAACTTCAAAGGTCATGTTCCAACAGATGGAGTTTTCAAAAATGCATCTTCTGCCGCAATCATAGGAAACAGTGGCCTATGTGGCGGTATCCCTCAGTTGAAGTTGCCACCCTGCTCCATCCACGATACCAAGAAGCCATCTTTGGGGCTTATCATAGGAATATCTATTGGCGGCAGTGCATGTCTACTCAGCGTGTTTGCACTATTTGTATTCTTCATTTGGAGAAAGAAGATAGAGGTGAACCTTGAAACACCAACAGTCAGTGTGGAACATACGAGGGTTTCATATGCTGAATTGGCCCGTGCAACAGATAGTTTCTCTTCAGGGAACCTCATTGGAGTAGGAAGTTTTGGCTCGGTCTTCAAGGGGCAAATTATGATTAACGGACTACAAGTGACAATAGCTATCAAGGTGCTCAACCTCCTCCAACATGGGGCAGCTCAAAGTTTTGATGCTGAATGTGAGACATTGAGATCTGCTAGACATCGCAATCTTGTGAAGGTCTTAACTGTCTGCTCAAGTGTGGACTTTAGAGGCCTAGATTTCAAAGCCATTGTATTCGAGTACTTGCCAAATGGAAATCTAGACCAGTGGTTGCACCAGCCAATTGATGGAAATAGTGACTACAAGGTGCTTGACCTCGTCCAAAGACTAGACATTTCTATAGATGTGGCTTCTGCACTTGAATATCTACACACGCACAAGCCAATGCCAGTTATCCACTGCGATCTCAAGCCACGCAATATTCTAATTGATGGTGACATGGTTGCTCATGTTGGTGATTTTGGGCTGGCAAGGTTCTACCATGAAGACTCCAACGGAAGTTCTGAGAAATCAAGCACCTGGGCTAACATGATAGGAACAACTGGATATGCTGCTCCAGGTGAATTCGCAACTACTCTAGTTTATTACTACTAGCTTATCATCAGTATCCAAATAAATAGCATGTTTTCTCATAATCTCTCTAATCTCAATTGTTACTCTTCGTAAAAAAAAATTGAAATATTGTGGAAACATATGTGGAAACACCATCAATGCATACTTAAACTTCAAAAAATGCATATTTAAGCTCATTCTGTTCATCTGTTGTTTTCTTGCAATTCATGTGAATTTCAGAGTATGGATTGGGTAATGAAGTTTCAGCCCACGGTGATGTCTATAGCTACGGTATACTACTGCTTGAGCTGTTTACAAGAAAAAGGCCAACGGACAATGAATTTAGTGACGATTTCAGCCTTCATAAATATGTAAAGATGTCAATGCCCGACCAAGTGGGTAAAATTGTTGACCAACACTTGCTACAAGCGTCAGATGATAATGAAGGAGTGACCTCAGACGTTAATACAATTATCGATATGAAGATTGCTTGCATCAATTCTATTCTGCGTGTTGGAATCTCATGTTCAAAGGGGACACCAACAGATCGTGCACAATTGGAGATGCTCTGAAAGAGTTGCAAGCAATAAGGGACAGGTTTCGCAGGGATTCACTCCAACTGCAAGCAGGAGCCACAAGTCACTGAAGCATTCCAAGGTCATTCCTGTGCATTACATCTTGTCATATTACAATAAATCAGGTTGAAGAGTGACTGCAACTCTTCAAGAATGGAAGCTCTCCAACTACCTCGTATGGCATTTTGATCAAGATTTCCTCTCATTTCGAATAATAGCATATATAATACATTAGCTGTCCTAATCAAGTAAAATAATAGCATTTTATAACCTTTTTTTTTCTGCGGCATAAGCATATATAATGAAGCTTCTCTAAATTTGCACATTCATTCTTATTTCTTCTCATGAATCCTTCTCATATTGTCTCCACCTCAAAGAGAGAGAAAGTGAAGGACTGAAATGCCAACCAGAGAAAGTGAATGAGTGAATGCGAGCAGATTAACTTTTTTTTAATAGAACATGACCTATATACCAAACTAGCAGATACCCTGCGCTTCGCACGGGGCAGCAAATCAGCATTGTAGCACATTGCAGGGTGAATACAATGAGAGATTTGGATTCCAAAATAGCATGTATATTATCATTGCAGAACAATGAAGTAGCCTTTATCTGTTCAGTGTTCCCATGAATGCAGTGATGAAGCATCATCTGTAGTATTAATATGCATTCGTATCTAAAATCTTGGCTAAATAATTTCTCAGCATTCTTCTGTACAGCACAACCATTGCTATAGATAAACATGATGAGTCTAACATCAATATAATCACTTTGTGATTCCTTGGCTGGTGATCTGATTTGGGCTCCTTCAAGAAAGATTGAAAATGTTTCTGCGTTGACAACAAAGCACAAGTAAGAAGCTTGAGCTTATAGCTGAGCACAACCAAGAAGGCTTGAACATATAGCAGCAAAAAATGATTTTCATGGTTTGATATGATGAGCTGACCATCGTTGCCAAGCAAATAATAAGTTCATGAGAAATAGATGGGTAATGGTTTGCTATGATTGAACTAAAATGTGGACAGTGGATTATGTCCACATTGTTTCAGAAAATGGCAGAATCAGTAAGGTGAAATATTTTTTTTCCTGTTCCCCGTATGTAAGAATAATGGCAACTGTTTAAATTCGGAAGTCCCCAACATTGGCTACCTTGATTTGGTGATAATGAAGGCCTATTATTATTTTGTCCCAAAATCTGTGGTCAGCTTGCAGCGCAGAGGAAGTCAGAGTTACCTTTGGTAGTCAAGCAGGGTTGATGCAGCAGCTAGCGGAGGGGCAGTACCGATGCCCTGGTGGCCGTGTCATGCAGAAAGCACGGGCGCCAAGCAGCGGATTCGGTGGAGACGGAGCGGCCGCTGGCGTGGGGGTGCTGCGGCGGACGCGTGCCGGATTCCACGAGGACGGAGCGGATGCGCTCGCGGGTGGGGTGGTGCCTGCGCGGTGGCCGTGGGTGGCGCTTGTGCGGTGGCCTGTGCGGGTGGAGCCGCGATGTACACAGGGAGAGATGTTTGGTGGTGAGAGGTGGGGGAGGGCGGGGGAATAGGCCTGGGCAATGGCGGCGGCGGCCACGGTCGGCTCAGGGGCGGACGCGGAGTTGTGGGGTGAAGCGAGGTTCGTGTCGTGTGGTAGAGATAACAGGGAGGTTCTGGAAGGAGAAGACGTGGACGGCATAGGCGTTTTGGCTTGGGATCTGACGGCTTGGATTGGGTACTGTTGTGGGAACAGTGTATCTACAGTGTTTTGAGAGAGGGCACCCATCAACCTACGCCATGTTCTCCAAATTCACCCTCAAAATTTACTATACAAAAAGAAGATTCCCCGTCACATCAAAATACCGGCAAATACATGGAGTATTAAATGTAGATGAAATAAAAATTAATTGCACAATTTTGTTGTACTTTGCAAGACAAACATTTTAAGCCTAGTTAGTCAAAGTTTGAACAATTTTTATCAAATACAAACGAGATACTACAGGAATTCTAAAACAGGCGCCGGATTCGGCCATCTAAACAAGGCCCTGACCCAAATCTCTTGTAACCGTGATGTGACGATCCCGCACATCAACTCAGTGGCATATATTGACCCTAGAAACAAATTAAAATTTGGTCAAGATATTTCGGAAGGAAAATGCAGAGACACACTACTCAGACCGAACATCGGAGAGGCTATTCAAAGTTGCTAGCAAACTGTTGTCAAAAAAAAAAGTTGCTAGCAAAATGACTACCAACAAAATAGAAAACGACTTATAATTTGGAAACATATAACCATGAGCTTGGAGCACGACGCTCTTCAGCTGTGGAGTTCAGGGCCTGCTGTAGTTGTTCTATGCTTGATCCACTTCGCGTCGCCAAATAATTTCTTTTGTGGTCACAACTGTCGGTGCATGGCTCGGTAACCATAATTACCGTCCCAGCCTTCCGTAAAACTCTACTTTTCTGCTTAATGATGAATACCGTGAGAAAAAATTTGGAAACATATAATCCGCCAGGGACCTATTTTTCTGGAACTGACCATCCTTCCCCACCCACACCGCCGCCCCTCTCCTCTCTCTGCGGCGCCGGAATGGCGAAAACCGGCGAGTCCACAGTGGAGGTTGCGTCCTCCAGCTCCTCCCCTCTTCCTCCCGCTTCCGCGTCGGCCACGAGGCCGAAGACGAAACACCGTATAGAGATCGAGGGGTACCCAGTGGACGGCATCTCCATCGGCGGCCAAGAGACCTGCGTCATCTTCCCGACGCTGAGCCTCGCCTTCGACATCGGCCGGTGCCCGCAGCGCGCCGTCTCGCAGGAGTTCCTCTTCGTCTCCCACGGGCACCTGGACCACATCGGGGGCCTTCCCATGTACGTGGCCACGCGGGGGCTCTTCAGGCTGCGTCCGCCCACCATCTTCGTCCCGGCGTGCCTCCGGGACCTCGTGGAGCGGCTCTTCGAGGTGCACCGCGCCATAGACCAGTCCGAGCTCAACCACAAGCTGGTCCCCCTCGAGGTCGGGAAGGAGTACGAGTTCAGGAGGGACCTCAAGGTCAGGGCTTTCAGGACCTGCCACACCATACCCAGCCAGGTGAGATGAATTGGTTCACTTCACTTCTTGGAATTGTATATGTTGTGATGAATTCATCCGTTATAATCTTGCAATGCTTGGATGGAGTATCAATTATGTGGTGTTTGTATGCAGGGGTATGTGATATACTCGGTGAAGCAGAAGCTTAAGCAGGAGTTCATTGGCCTACCAGGGAGCGAGATCAAGCGGCTCAAGCTATCAGGTGTGGAGGTCTGTCTGGCTTGGTTGCTTTGGAGTTCAAATTGAAGTACAGTCTAGTAACCTGTTGAAGGGAGTATGGCTTGTAAGCCCCCTCACGAATTCATAATTTCTGCAGATCACGAATACGGTGTCCACCCCTGAAATTGCGTTCACAGGAGATACAACAGCAGATTTCATTCTGGATCCGGATAATGCAGATGTGCTGCAGGCAAAAATTCTTGTTATCGAGGTATTTTGTTATCACTTGTCGCTTTACTCTCTTTACAGCCAATTTCTCAGCTTGCAATATGTCACTTTGTAACATTGACAGGAAGTCAACATACTTAGAAACACATTTCATTTCCACTGCTGAATGGTTTATCTTCCGTAGCCTTTCCCCTTTAATCTACTGAATGTGCTGTGTGAATTTCAGAGTACTTTTCTAGACAACTCCATTTCAGTTGAGCATGCAAGAGAATATGGGCACACACATTTATATGAGGTATCTGATTTAAGTTGTTATTTGAGGTATTCCAAACTTGTTTATTCCATTCCAAAATGTGAAATAGTATCTACCTTTGGAAACACAGATAGCAAATCAGTCCGACAAGCTTGAAAACAAAGCTATTCTACTGATCCACTTTTCTGCTCGGTATACTACAGAGGTGGGCTGACATCTTACCGCTGTTTCAGTTGTATCCACTGAAATGCTATGACTGCCTGCAAATTTTCTTTTTTCTGTTATTTAATTCCATTGTGACTACTTCTATGTGGCCACTCTATCCTAATTCCATTCATACTTAGATACTTCACTTCCATGTCACTGTTCAAGTTTTTTTTTTCCTACTTAAGTTGTAATTATGATGAAGAAAAATATCAGCTGCCTTTGCTACTTTTGCATTAGTCTTGGAAATTTGACATGTTTGTTTTGCATTGTTTGTGACTAAGCTATCTATTCTCTTGACCTTCTCTGACAACATTCTTTTAGCAAGAACTGTATCTGCATCGAAAACCTAAATCTTATTAGTTATGACTATTCTGTTTGCAGGAAATTGATGCGGCAATAAACAGATTGCCACCATCTTTCCGTAGCAGAGTTTATGCCTTGAAGGAAGGCTTCTAATAAAAACATGAAGCAGGAAATCATTAGTGAAGTTTTCTCAATGGGATCAGCAATGCAGTTTCCAAATTGGATCCTGTTGTAACTTTCACTAGAAATCTTTTTCTATATCTGCTCTGATGATACTATACCAATCATCTGAAGATTTGTGCGGTACTTTTTGTTGCCGGCACTCGATGCTTGTGACATTGGAATGATTGAATATTGAAACGTGATACATCCTACATAAGCACCACTTAATTTATTTTTTTTAACATAACCATTTACCTTATTTATGATCATTGGCAATTTGATTTGGACCAACAACATGTGTGATCCTCATTAGCACCGTCCTGAATCCACAAAAGAAAACAAAAGTTTTTCACAAAGTGAACTGGCTGCTTCCATTGCTACGTGATGTCCTTGTCCTTCATTGTAAGAAACACATATCAACATGCTTTCACTCAGCATGCTCCATGATCTGCTCATGTGATCTGCCTCGTGAAATGAGGGATCAATAGATGGTAGATATGAAGATGGGTCTAACAGAATTTAAAACGAATGGCAGTACTGCTTCAGATTTGAGGTGAGTGATAGATGACAGATATGGATCACAGCACCAGCCACCGACCTATCTTCGCAATACTGCTTAGATCTGAGGTGACTTAAGATGTCTGACTCTGAATCTGATGCACATACTTATCTTTGTTGTGAGCGTAAAGCATATAACCTGAATGCAGGTTAACCCCAGCATATAACTCTGAACTTGTCTGGAATCTCGACAGGTTACCAACCTTAACAACATTCTGAATGTCATCTAGTATGAAAAGAATTAGTTCCATTGGAGCTCAATTCGTAATGTTTTGGAGGTAAAATAGAGTGGAGACTGGAGAAAAATGGGTCTTGCAGGGTATTTGCCAATGGTAGGAAAAGAAAATGGTCGTGATATTTTAACCTGTAGAATTCTGCAGTCCGAATCATAATACCTTAATTTTCTTTTCATTTTACAAGATCAATTCAAAACTGTATAATGCCAGTGCTGATTTTTTTTCCTGATTTTAAAACCTTTGCTCAAATTCACATCAGAGTCATCATCTCAGTACTAGTTAAAACTTAAGCCAACAAAGAAACTACTGTATGTGTTTCAATCAACTGACAGGAGCACACAGCCACACACCCCATCGTTCATTTCATTCCTGTTATCTATACACCACACAATCAAAAGAATTGGGAGCTGGAGTGTAATGTACAGTTACAAACTTGGTCTACTACATGCTTCAGAATCTTCAGACCATGCATCCAATATACATTCAGAATCATAGACGACCATATACTGTACCATCACCAATCAAAAGTTTGGGGTAAATCG
>DXKC01001155.1:0-28755 GCA_031170775.1 Cymbopogon citratus
CTTTCCGAGGGGGTTGGCAAGTTCTGGGCGACGGATTTGGACTCAGATTGCGACGACCTCGGGGAGGGAGTCCTCTTGCAGCGACCCCGATCTCGCCAGTGCTGCCGGTGACAGCCTCATCTCCATCGACGACTAGGGTTCCGCCGCAGGTTGTACATGCAGTGCATCCATCACCGCCTCCCCGACGCATCACAGCTCCTTGGAAGCGGCTATGAAGGGGCCTCTCCCCCCTCGCCGGATTACACCGAAGGTGACGTTGGGGGAGATCCTCCAGCCGGCGCTGGACGCGATCACCATGGTCGGCCAGTCTCGATCCCCAGAGGCGGCTGGTGTTCGAAATTCGAACCTGGGCCCGACATGTGGTGGATCTGGGCCGGAATTATCCAAAAGGCCCAAACCTGGTACGGTGTCCACCCTTCGAAAGACACCACGCCGCCGCGTCCTTGTTCCACACTACCGCGATCGGGATCCGGACCGAAGCATCGACGACGCCTCCTCAACCCCAAACTCTTCGACACAGCCGCCGGCCACCAACCCTCCTACCGCGACGTGCTCATGGCAGGGGGTGATCCACCCCGGGGGCGCGGAGCTCCTGCTCGTCCTCAGCAGCACGACCGCAATCGCGGTAGGGGACGGGTCCCCTTCACGGAGGCCCGAGGTCGCGATCAGCGCGGCCGTGGGCGGGGTGGAGTGCCGCTGCCCTCTACCGGCGGTGCGCGTGGAGGCCCTGGACGCGGTGATCATGGCCGCGATCGGGGGCACAGAGGCGGCCGAGCAGATTTTGGTCGTGGTCGTGGTGCAAATGAACAAGGTCGGGATCATGGCCGCAATGCCCGTGGTTCCACTGGCCGTCTTCGCGGTCGTGGACGGGCTGCCGGTGATGCTCCTGTGGAACCAGAGGTGGTGGCAGAGGAAGCTCAGGGTGCCCGTGATGATGATGTTATTGCAGAACAACAACAATCTGGACATGAGGAGGATGAACAAGGCAATCAAAAGCGGAAACGTAAAGATTTTGCGGTTTGGCTGGAATGCTCGATTTGCACAGAGGAACACTACACCAGCCACTGTCCTCTGCTTCGTGGTCCCAAACCGACCGTGTCATTTTGCGGGGCTGCGGAAGATGGAATGGGCTTCTTTCAGATACAGGCAGCAAGACACAATCAGATCGTCAACCCTGCTCACTCTTCAGCCATGGCTCTGATCACTGTTGATACTGGGGATGTTTCTGCTCAGTTGCTGCAATCAGAGTTGGCTAGGATTATCCTGGTTGTGTGGAACTGGGAAGTACAAGACTTGGGCGACAAATCCTTTATTGTTCCTTTTCCTAGTAAGGAGGAGCTGAATCGTATAATCGCAATTAAGACCTTCACCACAAAGAACAAGGAAGGCACTATTTGTTTTGCAGAATACGAGGATGATATCCAGCCGATAAAAATTCTGCAGCAAACATGGGTCACTGTTTCTAAAGTGCCCCATGCACTCAGGTCCTTTCTTCCGCTATGGGCAGTTGGATCCATGATTGGGGCCACGTAGAAGGTGGATATGGTATATCTACGGACGACTGGGCAGGTTCGTATACTGGTGGTAGTCTATGATATCACGGCAATTCCTAAGCACGCTGATGTTTGTGTGGGAACTGGTGTCTACCGTTTATATTTTAAACCAGAGAAGGATACTCAGCCTGATCATGATGACTCAGAGGCAGATGATCTTACTGATGCTGATAATGATGGGGGTCATGGGGCCGAGGATCAGGAGATGGAAGATGCGGATGAGGACCAGGAACCTCCTAATAAAGAGGATAAAAATTCTAATGAACAGCAAGCGGATCCTCCAAGTCAAGAAATGCCACCCCAGAAGATTGCCTCCCTTGTTGCTGAAGGTTTGGATTTGGATTTGGATGTTCCACGTCAGGAGCTTACTACCTTAATTACAGAAGGTATAAACCTTGCTGTGGATCAGTTGTTGGATGAAATAAGTCTTGAGGTCATGCATGAGTAGGATGCCACTGCTGAAGAAGAGGAAGAGGCTGATGCGGCTGCTGCTATTGTTTATTTTGGTGACAAAACTACTTCCTCTTCTTTAGACTTTTTGCTTATGACGGTGTCTACATCAGATGGTGGATCTCCTATGACCGAGACTGCTGAGGTCGTCCTAGAGGGACAGGGTGCGCCTGATCTTCCTCTGGTCGCCCCTCAGATGGATGTACAGGCAAATCCTGTCCTTCCGATGGTTGCGGAGGAGGTACAGGTGACTGAGGGGGGATCTACTACAACTGCTGCCCCTCTCTCTACTACTGAGACGAGTGCTGTTGCTGCGACAGAATTAGTGGGTCAGGGGGGCTCTTCATCACCAACTGCCCCCAACCTGCTATGTGGTGATCTGAGGGCCTCTACATCACCTTTGACTCCCATATCACCACACATGGCTTCCTCGCTGGCCCCTGCGGTTGATATCACATCGAAGACTAGTGGTGGGGGGAGCTCTTCATCGGCTCTTGCTCCTCCCGCTGCTCCTCCGTCCCCCATGGTGCGGCCTTTATCTGATATGGCTGCACTAGGGGGCTCTTCTCCGACACTGGAGGGGGCGGCCAGGGCTTACGGCCCCTACCGCCCCCACTGCCGCCCATCCTCTACAAGCTGCTGACGCTGCTGGCGTGACGGCGGGGAAGCCGACCCCTGCCACAGCTGCTGCTTTGGCTGCGGGCACAGGACCTTGCCTGAGACGCAGCACCAGGGCGACGGCTAGGGCGGATGAGCACACCCTACTCAAGTGCGATCGGATGGGAGCAAAAAAGAACCTCGAATCAGGTAAATCCTTCACTACCTTCCCAGATTCGCAAGTTATTTCAAACCTTGGTAGGATAGGCATCAACCTAGGATCTTCGGACATAGCCATAATTAAGAACCTTGAGATTGATAGATTAGTGCTTTCTGCCAAAATTAAAAGGAAAGATGCTAAGCCTGTTCCAACCAATCTTGATGATGATGAGGAACGGGAGGAACAACTTAGAGCAATTCATAGCCACGCGTGTGGTAATCTAAATGAGGATTTGGTGGAAGGGGAGAATGATCATATCATAGATTTATCTCCTCTCCGTCGAAAGAAAAAATATCAAAATGCCAAAAATACCGGCAAGGGCAAGCTCCCTAAGAAACCAAAAACCCCTTCCAAAATCAGTTTAAAATGAAGGGTATCTTCTGGAATAGTAGAGGTCTTGCAGACTTGGCTAAACATTGGTTTTTGGCGGAGCTGGTTAAAGAGGAGCAAATAGATTTTATTGCTATCTCTGAAACGGGAAGAGATTCTTTCCCTGATAATGTCCTCAAGAATTTTTGTGGGGGATGTGACTTTATCTGGCATACTATGCCCCCCATGGTAGATCTGGGGGTATCCTACTTGGAGTAGATTTGAATGTGTTTGACATTGGAGCCATTGATGAAGGGGACTTTTATATTAAATTCACCCTAAGATATAAATTGAATGGCTTCAAGTTTGGACTATTTGCAGTTTATGGACCAGCTCAACATAAAAACAAGAGTGCATTTCTCTCAGAGTTGGCCAATACTTGCTCCAAAGAGACCCTACCTTATATTGTCGGTGGGGATTTCAACATAATGCGTGCTCCAGAGGATAAAAGTTCAGGGGTTTTTAATTATAAATGGCCAAATTTATTTAATGCGGTCATCGAATCCCTGGACCTCAAGGAGATTGTCATGTCCGGACACCAATATACTTGGGCGGGACCTGGAGATGACCTGATTTTTGAAAAATTGGACAGGGTGTTAGTCAGCACGGATTGGGAACTCCAATTTCCGTTAACTTCGGTCCAACCTAGAGATAGGAATATTTCGGACCATACCCCCTACTGATTAACACCGGCACGTCCACCCATCGGCCAGGAAATCGACCTTTCAAATTTGAAAGAGGTTGGTTGACCTGGAATGGCTTCTATGAGATGGTCGCCAATAATTGGCTTGCACCCTGCTCTGGGGCTACTCCACTGGAGCGCTAGCAGATGAAGATCCGTAGACTCAGACAATACCTAAGAGGCTGGGCTACACATACTGCTGGCTCATATAAGAAAGAGAAGAAGACCCTTCTATCTAAATTAGAGGTACTCAAGAAGAAAGCGGAGACCTCCCCCCTTTCTGATTACGAGGTCGATCTTAAACATTACTTAAAAGAGAGGCTAGTTTGTCTTCTCAGAGAAGAAGAACTAAAATGGTATGAGAGGGCCAAAGTCAAAACCTTATTAGATGGCGATGCTAATACTAGGTTCTTTCATCTCATGGCTAACGGGAGACATCGTAAACAACATATCTACACACTGCAAGATGATCATGGTGTTGTTGTAAGCAATGATTCTCTCAAAACCCACATTACTAGCTATTATAAAAATCTATTTGGAACACCAGAGCACTCTGGGATCACTTTGATGGAAGATCAAATCCTAGATATCCCTCAAGTATCCCCAGAGGAGAATGATACCCTTGTTAGCCCATTCACCGAATCTGAGGTGAGGACGGCTGTTTTCCAAATGGAACATAATAAAGCTCCAGGCCCGGATGGTTTCTCTGCTGAATTTTATCAGGTTTTTTGGGGGATAATTAAGGAGGACCTCCTACCTCTATTTACAGAGTTGCATAAGGAGGCCCTTGATCTCTACAGTCTGAATTTTGGAATTATCACTCTAATTCCGAAGGTACAGACAGCCACCACAATCCAACAATACCGACCTATTTATGTCTTTAATGTCAGCTTTAAAATTTTTACAAAAGTTGGCACAAATAGGATAAATCAGGTTGCAAAAAAGGTGGTTAGCCCTACCACAAACGGCTTTTATGCCGGGCAGGAATATCATGGAAGGTGTAGTTATACTACATGAAACAATCCATGAGTTACACACTAAGAAACGAGATGGTGTTATATTCAAAATTGATTTTGAAAAAGGCTTATGATAAAGTCAAGTGGCCTTTCTTACAATAAACTCTACGTATGAAAGGTTTTTCACCTAAATGGTGTAGGTGGATTGAAAATATGGTCACGGGAGGAAGTGTTGGGATTAAGGTCAATGATGAAGTTGGCCTCTACTTCCAGACCAGACGTGGACTACGTCAAGGGGATCCTATGTCACCCATCTTGTTCAATATCGTCGCCGACATGCTTGCTCTTATTATTAATAGAGCTAAAGACGATGGGCAAATAAGAGGAGTAGTTCCACATCTAATAGATGATGGTCTATCCATTTTACAATATGCGGATGACACTATCATCTTTATCGATCACGACACAGAACAAGCTAAGAATCTAAAGCTTTTGCTCTGTGCTTTTGAACAGTTGTCTGGACTTAAGATTAATTTCCACAAGAGCAAAATATTCTGCTATGGAGCTGCTAAGGCGATGGAATCGTATTATACAGATCTTTTCGGCTGTAGTGCAGGGGATTATCCCTTTAGATATTTAGGGATCCCCATGCACCATAGACAACTCCTAAATTCTGAGTGGAGGAGGGTGGAAGAGAGGTTCCAGCAGAAACTCTCTTGCTGGAAAGCTAAATACTTATCCTATGGTGGAAAATTAATCCTACTAAATTCTGTCTTAAGCAGTTTACCCATGTTTATGATGTCCTTTTTTGAAATTCCTAAAGGAGTGCTCAAGAACCTAGACATTTATAGATCTCGGTTCTTCTGGCAAGGATCAACTGAAAAACATAAATACATACTTGCTAGATGGGACATCATGTGTCGCCCTAAAGACCAAGGTGGCCTAGGTATACTGGACTTGCAACTACATAATAAGTGTTTACTAGCCAAAAACACTGATGGTATGTGGTATCTAGGCTCTAAAACCCTCACTCAAGTGCAAGCAAAATCAAGTGATTCTCATTTTTGGAGAGGCCTCATGCGTATCAAGGATGAGGTTTTTCTTCTTGGCTCCTTCGATATTAAAGACGGGACCAAAACTAGGTTTTGGGAAAACACTTGGGTAGGTGACAAGCCCCTAAAAGTTAAATATCCATCCTTATATAACATTGTTCATGACCCTCACGCGACTGTATCCAAAGTGATGGCCACGAACCATCTCAACCTCTCTTTTCGTAGAGCTTTGGTGGATAATAAACGTATTGAGTGGCTTCATTTAGTAGCACAAATCTCAAATGTTGAATTGGGGGAAGGTTTGGATTTTTTCCGATGGAGCTTAACCAAGTCTAACCTATTCTCGGTTCGCTCCATGTATCTCTATCTCATTGATACAAGACCCCCTTTTCACCATAAGAAGATTTGGAAGATTAAAGTTCCTCTAAAAATTAAATTTTTTCTTTGGTTTTTACAAAAGGGTGTTGTATTAACTAAAGACAATCTAGCTAGAAGGAATTGGAAAGGCAGTCAAAAATGTATCTATTGTAACAGGCATGAAACTATTCAACACCTGTTTTTTGATTGCCCTTCAGCTAGATTTATTTGGAGGATTATTTTATTTGCTACTAATTTAACCCAACCAAGATCTGTTAACCATATGTTTGGTACTTGGTTTAACAATCAGCATAAGAGTATCAAAGGTTTGATCTGGGTGGGAGCTGCTGCTATATGCTGGGCTATTTGGCGCTGCCGGAACGATGTGATCTTTAATAAATTTAAGACTAACTATTTCTTGCAGGTCATTTTCAGGGGAGCATATTGGTTTCACTTCTGGGCCCAGCTGCAGCGAACTGAGCAGGCCCAAGACATCATATCGATAATAAGCAAAAAGCTAGAGTTGATTGTTTTAGAGATTGCTAATAATGGATGGAAACATTTGTACCGTCTTCTTTAGTATCTCTGCCCTTCTGGCTTTGAGATGCTCTTTTATTTTTATTATCCGTTGTTCCAAGAAACTCTGTAACCTTGGCTATGTACATCCTCGGATGTAGAGGCCGGATATTTTGTTATCCATTATCGAAAAAAAGCTACACATTAGAGGACAATCCGTTTACCGCAGTGGGCAAAGGGCTACGCCACAATGCAGCAGAGGTCACCATAACCTCCAACGGGGCGGGCAGTGTGTGTGTGTATATATGTGTGTGTGTGTTAATAAATATATATGCGCTGTCTATATATTTGTACCAGTTGCGTTGGACGACGATCAGGTGGTTTGAGGAGGCAGAGTGGAGGCCTGCTGAGATTTGCCATATGACTTGCCGGGTGTCTGGAGAAAAACTTGTCCGGATCCTAGCTTGTAGCTTGCATGCGAGGAGGGGCCATGTGATGCAGGAAGCAGAGCCACAAGCAGGAAGAAGAAGAAAAACAGTGAAGCAACGGAGGGAGTCATTTTTTTTTTTGAGAACAACGGAGGGAGTCATTGTGCCGCTGTACTGCTACGTACGTAGCATGCATAAACATGGATGGATGAGTCGCACGTCGATGCATGCATTCTTTCTTATAGACGACCGCGACAAGAGAAATATATATTCTCGCACTGTGGGGAGAGGGCACCCGCACCGGAGTGGAGGGGCAACGCCACTGCTCGCATGTGCTGCCTGCACTGCTGCTGTCCCGCCCGCTCTTAGATCCAGCATGGAGGGCAAGGAGGAGCCAGGATCTGGCCTCCTCGCCACTACATCTACCTTCTCCACCCACGTTGCTTGAGGCAAGGAGGTAGGGAGGAAGGGGGGTCGCCATATGCTGGGGAGGAGGAGGATGTTGCCGCATGTAGCGTCCTCGAAGGGCCACCCTGCATCCGGGGTTTGCTAGAGGAGGAGGTGGTGGCTAGGTGTCCCGCCACCGCTCACGGACAGGAGGAGGAGAGGGAGGTCCCGGGAGACTGGGAGTGTGTGGCTTTGCCGGAGGGAGAAGTGGTGAGATTAGGTGTGGCTAGGATGGAGAAGGTAGAATAAAGAGTTGAGACACTATTTACAGATAAATGGTGAACACCTCGTTTAATTGAAAATTTAACTGAGGCGTTTGCAATAGGAAAAAAACCGCCTCAATTAATCGATATTAATTCAGATGTGTGTTTCAAGGGGCCCGCCTCAGTTAATCTATGCTGTGAGGATATTGTTGCAACTACCTCGGATTACTAAAATGATCACCTCGGTTAGGCTGTTGAAATTCCAACCTGCCTTGGAGGGTGTTTTCAAAAGGTGGCAGTAAATCCTTTTTGTAGTAGAAGTTAAAATTCAAACAATTTAAACCAAGGATAGAACCTTGTGAATTTGAAATTTGTAGATCAACAACAGCCCTTTGTGTTATTATCACAGAACAGTTGACTACTTATAAGTGATAACCTCACAATGTTCCCCCTATACATGCAAGCAATTTGAGCTCAAATCTATTCAAACTTCTCGTACTAGGCCTAAAAATGAAGCCCATATAATATAAGCAAGGCTGAACTAGCCAACTTGGCCCGGAACATTCTAGATCAACCGTGTCTATTAAAACTTTCCATCCTAGTACAAAGTTTTTACTAAATCCTTTTATTTCTTTTACATCCTGTTAAACCAGTGATCTATCACAACAGCACAGCAATCTCTACTGCATAGGAATCAGACCCATTGCAGGGCCTGCACAATCTGTCCCTCTTGTTAAGCTTGCTCTGTCTTGGTTCGGTTCATGCATTGGTTTCATGTGTCGGACAAGGCCGCACACCACACTAGGCATGCTGGCTTCTATTTTTTGCGCTTCTTCTGCTGTAGATGTCCAAGGAAAAGCTACGGTAACACCCCCGGACTTGTACTATACATGGTAAATCAAATTGTCCAATAGCTCCTGGTACCTCCCATGCCTAGCTATGAAATTGATCGTGTTTACCAAATAAATGCAATCAATGTTGTTCTATACCAAGGTTTGTCTGCTGGAGAACTAGTTTGGGTGCTACATAGAACAGCAGGACACAACCAAGCCAGTAGAGCGGTGATGAACTGTAATAGTAGGAAGAGCTCCTAACATCTGCTTCATCTCTGTTTCACAAGCATGTCGCTGCTGCTTCCCCTTTTATATGCCTTGATGAATGGAACTTCCTAATAAAATGGTGGAAGGACCCACTTTATTCATGCTAACTGGGCCCGAGGCGTCATATCTGACAATTAATGTTGGCCACGTGTAGACATCGGCTCTAGCGTTTTTTAGTTCCAATGGTTGGCTTGCACACAGACATGTTGGTTTCGTTTAGTCAAAAACTTTTTCCTCTTTCCAGTGGTCATTTGTCGGGCTGTTTTGTTCAGCCGAACTTGGGTCAGTTGGTCGTTCTAATAATTGGTCTGATTCTATCTACGGATAGATGAAGCTGGATATTTATCCTTTATCTAAAAAAAAAGCTGTCCCAGCAGGGGAGCCCAGGCAAATTGTTGCCATAGAGCTTTTTTTTTTGTTAAAAACGAGTGTTACGACCTTGGCTTATATTGAAAGCCAACACGGTATCGGTACAATACTGGGGAGACCAGTTTACAAGAAGGAGCAAAACTCAAAAGAACAGAAGAACAGCCAGCATCTAAAGTTCAAATACATCAGACACAGACAGTAGAACAGCGCTAGGCTTCAACTCCCGCAGCCACCCAGTAATCAACATCACGCCCGCTACGCGCCCCTGGTCTTCCTCCTTATGAGCGGCACTCCATCTTTGCGTACGAGATGTCACATTGTAGAGAATGTCAGAAGGTGCGCCAGGAAATTTCTTGGAGATTGCCATCCTATATTGGTTAGCCCATAACGCCCAAGTGAAGCAAGCAAACAGAAAGATAATCAGCCTAATCGGCAAGGGGCCTCCACCCCCCCCCCCCTTCTTCAACAACCATCTATTACTGAACTCCTCTAGAGAAGTAGGGTAATATTCCATGTTAAACACATCTTTAAGAAAGCTCCAGACAAAGATTGCCAGGGGACACTTGAAGAAGATGTGGTTAGTGGATTCAAGACACCCACACAGGCAGCAGGGGCTCCCTCGCCAGCCCCTGCTGACTAAGTTTTGAGCAGTCGGCAACTTGTTATTGATCATTTGCCATAAGAAGACATTGATCTTCAGTGGGAGTTTATTTTTCCAGATGTGGCCAGCTGTTCTACCAGATACACCCCTGTCCGTAATGAACCTATAAAGTGACTTGGTGGTGAAAGTCAGGTTCTTGTTCAGAGCCCACAACACACTCTGTCAGCCTTGTTATCAGCCAGGGACACTGGATTTAGTTCAGTCGATAAGCCCAGCCAGCTGTTTGCCATAGAGCTTCTCGAGCATAAAAGGGTGAGGTGGTTGCAGTTTCTGGTTTTCCTCTCCATCATTTAGTCAGTCAATTCGCATGTTTCTGTGAAAATCTGTGATTGGTATGGACAAGAAGGGAGATTGTGTTAGTGGGAAGTATGTTAGTTATGGAGACATTGAGACAGTTACAACCATAGGATAATAACCATTTGCACGAGATCTGACTGTGGCCCAAATGAAAGAAAACAAGGCCTTGTTTGCATTTTTATTGCCAAACTAAGGGAGTTGGAGAGGATGGGATATGATTGAGGGGACTTGTTCATCGATGATGATCTGCACATCGGCAGCAACAGGCAGTGACGAGGTGGAGTAGTGGCGATGCCGGTGGCACCTCCCGTCGCTGGCAGCGCCTCCCTCATTGGTATGGTTTCGTGGTGGAGGAGTGGCGCCTACAGTAACCTCTCTTAGTCTACCCTTGGCCCCCACCTCTCTCTTTTATAGGCACTGCATAATAGGGACCCACCAAGCTGGCGAGGTTGTACTTCACCAACTCGTTGGGATGAGCCTGGTGAGGATGAGCTTCCGATCCTGGCGGGGACCTTCGACAATGACACCATCCTGAATGTGGGATCCGCCTTCACCTAGCTGATGCCGGACGCATACACACGGCTTCACGAGTCCTTCCAGAAGCAGATCTTGCAATACAACAAGCTGTCGTCACTAGGGTTTGACGGCATCGACACACGTGGTTCAACTTCACCTGGCGGATGAGGTGATCATACCATTTCTCGAGCTCAACTTCAGCAATGGCGACAACTGGTAATCAATGTGCACCAGATACTGTACTACAACGGCCCCGCCGCCGCTCCATTCACCATGGCCTGCCTAGCCTTCTTTTCCTTCCATGCCGTCTACGCCTACACTGCCATGATTGGAAGTGATCTACGGCATGTCCGCTCCGGAGGAAAAAGGTTGGTTTCATCCCATTGAGCTGCTAATATATATGAACATATTATGCCGCCATGGAGTTGATAATATTATCCCATTGTGTAATATGTTCTCATATCCAGTTTCGTGCAATTATGTTTACTTTGATTTATTGCTGCTTCCAAACGAATAGGTTTAATGAATAAATGTTTGCTTTCAACTTAAATACCATCTGTATGCGATGACTGCTAGTGTATATGAGACTGTGATTTATGCTGAGCTAGATGACGGAAGATGAGATAACTAGGAGTAGCAACTGTAATTAACAGCCCACTTTCATGTAAACCTCTTTTTTTAATAAAATCCAGTAGAGGATCAACCCCCTCCTGTTGCCTAAAAAAAAACTAGCCCGCTTCCATAATGGAACTTTCTAAGACAAAGAAATGTAGATCACTGGTGACCTAATTATTATACAAACTAGGTGAATTCCCCGCGCGTTGCCGTGGGTATGCAGGGGGAATGTGTAATTATTATTTTCTTCTTTTATACTTTGTAATTTTGATTGGAAATATTAATGGAAAACAAAACAATTCCCTCAAAAAAATGGAAAACAAAACGATGGTCCGTCTTTACTCTTTAGTAAAGCCTAACAAAATGTCCATCATTCAAATACATGTTTTTTTTAAAAAAAATGTATTGAAGACTTCGAATTACTCACATACACCCTCTGTCCCAGAAAGGAAGTCGTTTGTGGGTTCAAAATTTGTCCCAGAAAGAAAGTCGCTGTAGAGTGCTCCAGCAATGCCCAGCTACTGCCGTACTCCGTGCCAGCAAAAATCAGAGCACCCAACTGCCTTTGTCCCCTCTACAATGCTGCCAGGCTATGTGTATTCGCTCAAGCGCACGGTTTACAACAGAAGTTAATGGAGCTTTTTTTGTTCGCATGCATAGGGGTAATGTAGACAATGGTCCGTGTCCTTGGTAATCGCCCCAAATCGTAGAACGACTTCCTTTGTGGGACGGAGGGAGTAGAACTATAGAAACATTAGCCTACAACTTGTCAGGTACTCACATAGAAAATATATGTATGGAATGGAGGGCTTCGAATTACCCCACTACAGTTTGTCGCCCTCTTTCTCGCTCCTCTCACCTCTCCCTGCCGTTCCCCAGGAAACCCAAAGCAGCCTCGCTTCTCTTCTCAGGATTCGATTGGATTAGGACGGGATCGCCGCGGGCAAGTAAATACTGCTCATTAGTTGCTTTTCTTCCTCGCATCGATCCGGCCGGCCTTTGAATCTAGATATTGCTCCAGGTTCTAGCCAGATTGGATTGGACAACCGATTTCTTTCCAAGGAGATGGCTTCGTTTCATGGAACTGGGTTCTCTTTAGTCTTCGCCGTCGTTGTTGTGCAGATGCGCTGCGCTCTTGCCGTGTGCAGTGAGCGATGGTGACCTTGCCAATCTCGTGGGTGTGGGCGAGGCAGTGCGTTCGCATCTCGCCGCCGGTCGCGGTCAGCGGGACAGGCTGGCGGCGCTGCTGGAACTCGCGACGGCCGATGACGCCGCGGGGTTTCGCAATACGCCGCACAACCACTGAGGCTTGGCTCTACCACCACCCAGCAATGATGGGAGTGGGCGCAGCGAGCGAGCCAGCGTGGGCAAAGCTCTGGAGGCATCGTGCCGGCGAACAGGCGGGCCGAAACAGTGCCGCCGAGCGCGGTAGAGCCGAGCGGAGGTGTTTCGCCTTGTGACGGTTGAAGTGGAGGCAGCTCAGGCAGGGCAAGACCAAGATGGAGTGGGGCGGCCGGCCGGTGAGGATGGCAGGGGCAGAGCAGACAGCAGAGCTATTTATCTATTAAGGTGAGGAACTTTCGTTTCATTCTGTAGTGGCAATTCAATTTAGTTACGTCTGTTATGGCAAATGAATCGATGGTGCGCTTGTGGACCTTTGGTGGAAGAATTGATGGTGCACTTGAGAAGTGGAGGCAGCGGAGGAATTGATGTTGCACTTAGCAGTGGAGGCAGCGCTGGCGTATGATAGAGGACCCGGTCCGTTCAGTGCTGGCGTACATGGGATTCCTTCGGCTAACTGAAATTGGCTGACGTGGCTTAAGGAGAAGCCAGAGAAATAGGTAAGTGGGGTTTGTTTTTATAAGCTTAGTAGATAGGCTGACAAGTGATGAGCTATAAATATACATACAAACCTAACGCTGCTCGGTTTTTAGTGATAGGCAATGAAACTGACCATGAGGGATGCGAGGAGCTCCGACGACTTCAGTTTATTATAGAGTTGCTCGGTTTTGACCGAGGCAGAAACTGTTCAACATCGATTTGGCACCCAATTATCTACACCTAATGCACATAGAACACAACGTTCAACATCGTTTTGGCGAGTTTTGACATTTCTCTGCACTTACGGCCGATGTAATATTTTGTTTGGAGTGTTTTGACATTTCCCTGCACGTACGGCCGATGTGATATTTTTGTTTGTTGCATTTGGCCGCTTTCTCTAGCTCGATCATGGTTGCATTGGAGAAACCGCAGCATATGCCATCAAGCCGGTGATTTCCAGTAATAATCCTTTGTATGTGCTTCCTGCGATCACAAGTTTTGTCGCCAGCGACGCGACGATAAAGCATGTACCAGATACATATATACATAGATGTCGGAATATAAGCTAATTGCCTACCTCTCCCTGGCTTAAGTTTTTTGGGTAGAACTGGTCAATGCATGCAACTCAATATGGTATTAAAGTCAAAGACCTCGAGTTCAAATTCTAGTTAGCGTGATTAAAATAAAATAATTGTTGCTCCCTCATCTGTCACTGAGATCTCTCGCCAAGCGAATTGCCCATCTCTACCATCAACTTAAGATTTTGGGTTGAATTGATCGGTGCATACAACTAAATAATAGAGATGTATAAGCTATTCGATCATGTTGAAGTGCATAGAATTTGGCCAAACTTGTTATACTACGAGCAGAGACAGCCCTTTGAGCCTACATGTCCACTGGAGCATACAACATAACCAGGTCTTTGGCTTAACTCAACCAAAAGACTAGCCTTAATTATAGGGGAGACCTCACCCCGCTTATATGTTGTGCTGCTTCTAACATCAATTACCGATGACGGACTAAACCCAACAATCTCTTCCGTCACATATTGGACCCAACTATTCACAACACACTACACTATGTGTCTCTGGCAGACGTTTTTTAGACCCCAAGTCCAGAGCTGGATATCACACAGACAACCCGTCTGTGTTACCTCCAAGATAGAACCCCACACTGCACTATGTGATCTTCGGAAGATGTTTTTTAGACCCCATGTCCAGTGCTGGGTATTACACACGCAACACGTCTGTGTTACCTCCAAGCCAAAACTCGTCTGTGTTACCTCCAGGCCAGAACCCGTCTGTGGTACCTCTAAGACGTAACGGGCTCGAACCCTGTGATTTTTTGAGGTTTTCCGACCATGGGCTCTCACACCACTTGTTCATTAGAGCCCACAACATACCCCATCATGTTTATTGGAGCACACAACACAGCCAGACAGTGGGCGTAACTCAACCAAAAAGACTAGCCAAATAGGTGAAGGTTGCCGCCACCTGATATGTTGTGCTTCTCTAACATCAGTTTCCCATATGGGACTAAACCCATCAATTGATCCAACTGGCATTGCTATTTCAGCATTGTTATATGGTGTTGGGAGTTTGACAATTGTGTTTATTCAGCATTTATAAAAAATAGCCCCCCCCCGCCCCCCCACCGCGACGAGTTGTATCCTAATCTCCACGCGCGAAAGCGTCGGTTGAATGTACCAAGAGGAACATGAAAGAACACAGACGACACTAGAGACATGATATTTGCTAAAGAGTTTCAGTCGAAGCCTAGTCCTTAGGGCCTGATTATGGGTGCTCCTCAAGACTGCAGCTCTAGGGTCCTGGCAACGTGCGGCCACCCTCCTGCGAACCTCTTGCTATGTCGTCATAGTTACAGCAGCAGCATTGCCTCTTATATTTATGAGGAGCCGGGTTAAAAAGTCTTATTCGAACTCAGAGTAGTAGCGTAACCAGACTAATACAACAATATTCGACACATATTCTAACTGATCATTTACGTGGTACAACACGATTGGCTATACTACTGGAGTATATTGCGTCTTTTTTTTTGCGAGTGGGTTTAACCCATTTTTCAGAGTATTGTTGCGTGGGCTGTGACGAATTAATTTGCGAGTATATAAGGAAATATTCAAGATTAATTCTAAAGGCAAAAAGTGCATGGACGAGATGTATATATAAACGTGCAATGGCAACTTGATCATCCACACATAGTAGAGCACAGCACAATGAGTCCTTACTCCATTTCTTCTCTGCTCTTCTGCTGCCTGCTTGTGCTTCTGCTTCCTGCTCAACATGTCGTCTCCTCCCAAGATGCAAGCCACAAGCTAGGGTCCAAATCCAAACAAGTTCTCTTCAAGACACCTGGCAAGTCATCTGGCAACTCACAGCTGGCCTCCACGGTGCCTACTGCATGCAACCACTTGCTCTTTGTCCATCCCAACAGGTACATATACATACAGACAAAACATATATGTAAATTTGTAAAAATGTAGTGTGCTATTATTTCTAATATTTTTTCTAACAACTATACCTGTGCTACTAGTCAGCAACAAGCTACCTGTAGTGCACCGGCAGAGTACATGCTCGCCGTTGCACGGGCTGCCATCCCTAACAACGGCAGATATCCTGCGTCGAGACACCTATCGCATCCGGCGCCATCTCTCTTCACAGCCTTATAAGGTGGCTGCGCCGGCCCCATCACTGGCGGCCACCACCGTAATCCCGACCAACGGCTCGTCGGACCCGGAGCCGCCACCGGGCATGTTGGACTACAGCGTGCTCGTCAGCTACGGCACGCCAGAGCAGCAGTTCCCGGTGTTCCTCGACAACATCTTCGGCACGACGCTGCTCCGGTACTGCTGGGGCATCCTGTGCAAGCCCTGCCCCCCTGGTGCAGACGGCTGTGGCCCGGCGTTTGACACGTCGCAGTCCTCGACGTTCACCCATGTCCTCTGCGGCTCACCGGACTGTCCGACCAACTGCTCCGACGGCTCCGTCTGCCCATTCCTCAACAAGTACTTGATTGGAAATGGCACATTTGCACAGGACGTGCTCACGCTTACTCCGTCCATGGCCATCCACAACTTTACATTCGTCGGCGTGGACGTGGATGAAACTCTTGACCAGCCGGAGGCCGGGATCATCGACCTCAGCCGCAACGGCAACTCGCTGCCGTCACGGTTGTCGTCGTCGTGGATGCTGTCCCCAGCCGCCACCTTCTCCTACTGCCTGCCGTCATCCCCAAGCTCCCATGGCTTCCTTGCCCTCGGCGGTAACACCACCATCAAAAAGAACAGCATCCTCACCGCGCACGCCCCGCTGGTGAGCAGCAACTACCCCGAGTTGTCGAACATGTACTTCATCGACCTCGTCGGGATAAGCCTCGCCGGCGAGGACGTCCCGTTCCCGGCGGGCATTTTCGGCGGCAAGGCTGGCACCACCTTGGACATAGGGACAACCTTCACCATGCTGGCACCGGACGCGTACTCTGCGCTGCGTGATGCCTTCAAGAAGGAGATGTCCCAATACAGCGACCTCTCGGTGCCGGAGTTTGCCGGCTTTGACACGTGCTTCAACTTCACCGGGCAGGATGGGTTCGAAGTACCGAGCGTGGAGTTCAAGTTTAGCAACGGGGAGATCCTGGAGATTGATGTAAACCAGATGCTGTACTTCGACGACCCCGCCGCCGCACCATCCACGATGACCTGCCTCGCTTTCTCCAGCTTGAACGCCGGCGGCGATGTCTTCTCTGCCGTGATTGGGACGTATACGCTGGGATCCATGGAAGTTGTCTACGACGTGGCCGGAGAAAAGGTTGGTTTTTTCCCAGGGAGCTGCTAATATAACAAGATAATATCATGCCATGGAGTCGAGCTATGATATATGATTGTTGTCTAAATCTAAACCTATATCTATATCTATAGGTATATATCTATATTGTAATAATAAAGAGGCAAACTTTCAGCCGTTTTTTATATATTACACCGTGGAGTCCACAGTATGATGTTATATTATGTACTCCTTTGAATTTGCTTTCAACTTATTTCCACTTTGGTGCAATAATTTCTACAATCTACTACTGCTTCGAAAATATTAAAATGTTAATGATTCCTTGTGACAATGGCATGTGTACTTATGTCCTAGGACTTCAAGCTCGGACTGATGTCTGTTAAGACCAAAATGTCCGAGCAGGGCAATTAGGTTACACTATATATCCAGTAAGAATTGATGTGCATCAAGTACTGATAATGAGAAATAAACAATTGAGTTCAAAGCAAATTGAATCAAAACTGTATATAAATATAAGTACTGTGGACTTCTCATCCATCAACGTACAATAATAAAAATCATTGTATAATTGTATCTCCGATGATTATTCAGCTAGCTAGCACCTGATATGTGAGAGATGCATACATATAGCGCAACGGCCAGCAATATTCAGAATACATATAAGTATATATTCCAGGATAAGGATGGGATAATTAGCAGTTACGTGGGATGAAGCCAACTTTCCCTCCGGCCACGTCATACACCACCTCCGTGGACCCCAGCTGATACGTCCCAATGACGGAGAACGGCGGAGGAGCGCTGCCATCGTCATCATCATCGGTGGTGTTCCAGGGGGAGAAGGCGAGGCACGCAACGGTGAAGGGCACCAAGACGGGGTCCTCGTAGTACATCAACTGGTCCCAGTCGACCAACAGACTCTCTCCATTGCCGAACTCGAGCTCAAGGAATGGTACGTAGAGCACGTCTAGCGCCGTGAAGTTGTAACACGTGTTGAAGCCGTCATCAAACATCGTCACCGGCGGCAACGAGCATTTGTACTGCGCCACCTCCTTCCTGAAGGCGTCGCGGAGCGGTGCATATGCCGCCGGTGTCAGCATGGTGTAGGTGGTCCCCACGTCAAGGTTTGTTCCGGCGTCGCCCAAGGCGTCTGCCGGGATCGGAAGTTCCTCGCTGCCGAGGCTCATTCCGACGAGGTCGATGAAGTATGCCCTTGCCAGCTGGGGGGTCACCCTCGTGGCTCACCAGAGGGGCGACCACGGTGGCGTTGTCGTCTTCTTTGGCGACGGTGGTGTTGACATCGAGGTTGAGGAAGCCCTCGGAGTCCTGGGACAGCGGCAGGCAGTAGGAGAACGCCGGTGACGACGACGGCGAGAGCCGCGACGGCAGCGAGTTCCGGTCACGGCTGAGGTCCAGCGTCCCGACCTGTGGCTGATTGGCGTCCGGAAAACCGCCCTTGGCGTCATAGCATAGGAACCTGAAGTCGTCGATGACCATGGCCGGCGCCACTGTGAACACGTCCTCTGAAAATGTGCCCCAGACGATGTCCATGAGCTGGTCGACAAGCTGACAGGCCGTGCCGGAGCCGAAGCAGTTCACCGGACAGTCCGGCGAGCCACAGGGGACCTGGGTGAACGTCGAGGACTTCGACGAGTCGAACGCTGATGTGTCATCACAGTTATCGGAACCCGAGGCACATGACTTGCACACGAGCTGGGAGAAGCCGGTGATTGTGTCGAGGTATACCGAAAACTGTTGCTCCGGCGTGCCGTAGTTCACGAACACGCTGTAGTCGAGCACTGCCAGTTTTGACGGGTCCCACGGGAAGATAGTCGAGCACTGCCAGTTTTGACGGGTCCCACGGGAAGATGGTGATCGGTGAGGCCGCCGGCGATGGGGCCGGAGCCGCCGGGAGAGGCACCACATACCATGACTGTGAGGAGAAACGGCGCAGGATGCGGGAGGTGTCACGGCGAAGGACGTCTGCGGGCGTTAGGGACGGGAGCCCGTGCAACGGCAAGCATGGACTCTGCCGGTGCACCACGGGTAGCTTGTTTCCTGCTAGGCCTGTAAAAGTTCATCATATATGTAAAATATATAAGTACATTATAATTTTTTGTGCATCGCACTTTCTCTTCATGTTGGAGTGTCCGTCCAGTTCGTGGAGCATAAAAGTGCCAGCCAGTTTTACTAAGAGCAGTAGTACACAACTTAGAGGTCAGTCGGTTTTTACCGCAGAACGGGGCTTCACACCACGGTGCAGAGGTCATGGTAAATGGTGACCTCCACCCGCGCGCGGCGGACTGTGGCACCCACGGTAAACTGGTCTGAATAATTAGTTTATTTGTCTCATCTTAATAAATATACATGCTCTGTCTATGACATATGTACCAGTTGCGATGGACGACGAGCAAGTGGTTGGAGGAGGCACCGTCTGAGGGTTGCCAGATGACTTGCCGGGTGTCTTGCGAAAAACATGTCCGGATCCTAGCTTGTAGCTTACATGCGAGGAGGCGCCATGTGAAGCAGGAAGTAAAACCACAAGCAGGCAGAAGCAGAAAAGAGAAGCAGCGGAGGGAGTCATTGTGCTGTACTGCTACGTACGTAGCATGCATGCACATGTTTGGATGAGTCGCACGTCGATGCATGCTTTCTTTATAGATGACCACGACAAATATTCTCGTATGTACGTCACGGCCGACGCTACAAACACGCCATGACCGACGCCATGCGTGCAATTTGCATTGTAACGTCGTCAGGTGGCATATCCAAAGGATTTTTTTTACTGGAAATCAAGTACGGGTGGAGTACACATATATACGACGTACAGTATGCTGGCATGCTGCTTCACCAATGCAATGACTATCATAAATATGGCCGGCCTGGCCGTACAGGTGCAAGACAATTATAGTAGAATGTCAAACGCGTTAGTCGTTATGTTCTATGATCTGTGGAATATTATATAAGTTGTTGTTGTTCCTGCGAGAATTTAATGAACAGGGTATTGGAATGTTTATTTGCAATGTGTGCTACGAGGCTTGTGTGTTTATTTGGAGAATATATGCCAAAGAAAAGTACTACTACAAACAAAAAAAATTAACCTACACGCGCAAAAATGATTAGCTGAGGCAGTGTGTTTATTTGTAGTGTGTGCTGAGCTTGTATGTGTATGATATGTATATTCCAAATAAAAGTAATACTACAAAAAAAATTAACCTAGGCGGGCCCAAATGATTAAGTGCGGCAGTATTTGCAACTGCCTCAGCGGTAAAGTCAAGGTAAATGAGACATTTTCTGAGGCAGTTCTATGCTTGCCATGGAAAATTGTATAAAAAAACGAAAACTCTAGATCCAGCCGTAATTGGACCTAGCTCTACAGCCCATGCAAGCTACCATAGCTAGGGGAGTTGTGACCGTCGCGCTCTTCTTCTGCAGGGAGGAGGAGGAGAAGCGCCACCACACAGGGAGGCTAGATCCGGGCTCCATGCCACCACCGGAGCTGTAGGGGGAGGAGAGCCGCCGTGGGGCGCGGGCCGTCATGCTGTTGTTGTAACTACCTTGGTACATTAAAAAATGATCACCTCGGTTAAGGCCAAGGCTGTTGAAATTCCAACCCGCCTCAGAGGGTGTTTTCAAAAGGTTGCAGTAAATCGTTTTGTAGTTATGAAGGTAAAATTCAGACAATTTAAACCAAGGATATAACTTTGTGAATTTGGAATTTTTATATGAACAACAGATCTTTACATTATTATCACAGAACAGTTGACTACATATAAGTGACAACCTCACAATGTTCCGCCTATACATGCAAGCAACCTCAGTTCAAATCTATTCAAACCTCTCGTACTAGGCCTAAAAATGAAGCCCATATAATACAACTACGGCTAAACTAGCCAACTAGGCCGGAACATTCTAGATCAACCGTGTCTATTAAAACTTTCCTTTCGTAGTACATAGTTTCTACTAAATCCTTCATTTCTTTCACATCCTGTTAAACCAGCGATCTACAACAACAGCACAGCATGCAGTCTCTACTGCATAGAAATCAGACCCATTGCAGGGCAAATACGTGCACAATCGGACCCTCTTGTTAAGTTTGCTCTGTCTTGGCTTCATGCATTGGCTTTGTTTGTCGGACAAGGCCACAGTAGGCATATGCTGGCTTCTGTGTCTTGTGCTTCGTCTGCTCTAGATGTCCAAGGAAATGCTAAGGTAGCACCCCCGGACTTGTCCTATGGTAAATCAAGTTGTCCAATAGCTCTTGATACCTCCCATGGCTAGCTATGCAATTGATCGTCACTACGTCAATGTTTTTACTATAGCGAGCCAAAATAGGCCCCGTGGCGGACACGAAAAATGCCCGCTGCGGTAAAAGGGTGGGGTTTACTGCAGTGGGCGCATTTTATTTACCGCACCGGACACATTTGCCCGCCACGGTAAATCGATTTACCGCAGCGGGCGTCCTAAAATGTCCGCTGCGGTAAATCGCTATTTCCCGCAGCGGGCTTCTTAAACGGCCCGTCACGATAAATGATTTATTGCAGCGGGCAACTTAAACGGCCCGCCATGGTAAATGTGGCCCAGTCCACGAAGCCCAATGGGCCCAAATCTGGTCACATGTATATATACCGATATTAGGGTTTCCTCCTTCATCATTCCAAGTCCACGCAGCAGCGCCCACTCTTTCTCTCACGCACCACTCTTTCTCTCAGCACGCACCATTCTTTCTGTCACGCACTCCAGGGCAGCGGCGGCACCCCACACTTCCCTCTTGGGTGGCGGCCACCCACCCTCCCCTCCCCTCCGATGGCCGCGGCCGCGGCCGCGCGAGGTGCCGTGCTCGGCGCGACACCGGGAGCGGCGCTCCCATCGAGAGCTCCATTCCTTCAAGGCGGCACCGACTCCATCGCCTCCATCTCCGTGTCCTCCGGGCGCCGGGCCTCTCTCCTCCAGTCGCCGCGGCAAGGAACGACCATGGCGGCGCTGGGGCACATCTACGGCGCAAGGAGGGGCAACGACGGCTGGATCTAGGCGGTATGTCCCTCGTCCACTCTCCACTGCGAGATCCATGGCAGTTCTTCACACATCTTCGCTTGCAGATCATGGCAGTGTGGGCACACATCCTCTCCAGCTCGTGGGCGGCAGTCTTTCCGAGTGCGTGGCGGTGGCGGCATCGGGGCCACGGCGGCGCATCTCTCTCACTAACCCGTGCGCAGTCTTCTCCACTCCCGAGGCACAAGGAGGCAGCGCCGGCGACGGGGACGACCACCACGGCGCAGATCTGGCGGCAGCGGCGCGCAGCCTGGATGGGCTCGGTGGGCCTGGGAGATGGGCTCGTCAGCCCTGATCTGGGTTTTTTGCTTTTTTTGTTTTTTCGGAATATTTACCGCAGCGGGCGTTGTAATGAGCCCGTTGCGGTTAACATTGTTAACTGCGGTGGTCACTGTTACTGACTGCGCGGTTAATACCATTAACCGCGTGGTGGGCACTTTGCACCGCCCGTCGTGGTTAAAGGTTTTTCGACGGCGGGCACTGGCGCCCGCCACGGTAAAGCCATGATTAACCGTGTCCTCATCTCCGCGGCGGACGCCAATGCCCGCCGCGGTTAAAATTAATGTAGAAGTGACACTATATATATATATATATATATACATATGCTGTGATATGGTCAGATTTGATTATTGCAATTTTTATTTTTTTGCTAGAAATTCACTGTAAAGGTGGTTCTATATCAAACCGCCTTTACAGTGTGGGCACTCTAAGAGCGGTTGGATATAGAACCGCCCTTAAAATGGACCACTGTAAGGGCGGTTCGTTTTGAACCACCCTTACAGTGGAATCCACTGTAGAAATGATTTAGAAATAACGCTTTGCCCAACAGCCCTTACGGTGCCTAATAAACCGCCCTTACAGTGCTTTTTTCACGTAGTGACACTGCCATGTCGTCGATGATGAGGAAACCGATGTAGATGTTCCGTTTGCCGGAGATGCGGTTGATAATCTTGCGGCAGACGATAGTGTAGATGTTCGCGTAGGTGATCCGCTCGCAGCGCACAATGTAGATGACCTCGTCGGAGTTGACGACGATGTAGTGGTTCGGCTCGCCAGAGATGCCGCTGGAGATCGGCTTGCGGGTGACGCGGTTGATGATCTGCCGGAGACGATGTTGTTGACATTCGGCTCGCCAGGTACGGTGTGGACGTGCTCGATCGCCGGAGAAGATGAAATTGACGGCGTTGCTTTGTATACTTGCCGGCAGTGTGTGTGTGTGTGCAGCCTGGCGGCGGTGGTGTGTGCACGCAGGGCAGCGGCGTGTTGGCAGCCGGCGGCGTGTGTGCAACTAGCCTGACGGCGGCATGTTGAAGATGGAGTCCCCCTAATGAGATGGAGGAGATGCTCTCCTTTTATAGGCAGGAGCTAGGGTTGATGGGGCTCGAGCCTGTGGCCAGGAGCGCCGCCATCACTCATCAGTCTGTTGGCGAGGAGCGCGTCGCACGGCCGAGACACGCGGACGATGCAGTATTCAAATTTTGAACCGATGAGGCCTTCCGAGAGGCAAGGGCCGAGCGCTTGGCATTTGAATTTTGAATTGATCCATCTTATGTCCGGTGAAAGTTATCTCTTTGTGATCGAGAGAAGCATGCAAGTTTAGTTTACCATGCTAGCTGACCAATGGACCCATGTTAGATGTGTACACCGGGTGTACACATGGGCTTCCGGGAGAGTCGGATGACTTTGAGCCTGGTTTTCTGGATCAAATCGAGAAGCTTCTGGAAGCACAGAGCTCTGCCACATCAATTTGGCGTGTTTTGACATTTCCCTGCACTTACGGCCGTTATGATATTTTGTTTGGCGCGTTTGACATTTCCCTGCACTTAGGGCCGATGTGATATTTTTGTTTGTTGCATTTGGCTGCTTTCTCTATCTCGATCCTGCTTGCATTGGGGAAGCCGAAGCATATGCCGGCAAGTCGGTCATTTCAAGTAATAATCCTTTTCGTGTGCTTCGTGAGGTCACAATATTTGTCTCATCGACGCGAAGTTTTGAGGTGTGCGAGTACGAAAATAAAGGATGCACGAGATAGATATATACATAGATATGTACATATATCCCCCCTGTTATACGTGCACACTTGCTACTCGATCATCTACGTAGTACAGCACGATATTGGCTATACTACTAAAATATTGTCGCGTCGGCTGTGACGAATTAATTTGTGAGCATATGTGGAAATATTCAAGATTAGTGCGAAACGCAAAGATGTATATATATGCGTGCACTAGCAACTGGATCATCCACACGTACTACACCACAGCACAATGAGTCCTTACTCCGTTTCCTCTATGTTCTTCTGCTGCCTGCTTGTCCTTCTGCTTCCTGCTCAACCTGTCGCCTCCTCCCAATATGCAAGCTACAAGGTAGGGTCCAGGCAAGTTTTCTTCAAGACACCCGGCAAGTCATCTGGAAACTCACAGCAGGCCTCCACGGTGCCTTTTGCAACCACATGCTCGTCCTCCATCGCAACTGGTACGCACTTAGATAGCATATATGTATATTCGTAAATGTATTGTGCTATAATTTCTTTTATTTTCTTCTAAAAACTATACCAGTGCTTTACAACGAAATTTAGATCTCGCGTTATTCATTTTAATTATATTTAAATTAATTTTTGTTTTCTTCCTCCTTGTACAATTGTTTGTATAACTTGGAACAAAACTTCCACTCTTAAAAAGCAACTCTAAGAGTCTATTTATTTCATCCCTTATCGATTCTAATACATGTCCATATAATATCCTCGTCTGTTTTTTTTTTCCGAGACTTCTATCTAGCCAACGATTTAGACATAAAGAGTTAGAAAATGATTTTTGATAAAAAGGACTCACAAAGAAGCTCTTATATATTATACAAAAAATACAAATTGATGTTCAACTTTTACAGGCCTACTAAGCAACAACAAACTACCAGTAGTGCACCGGCGGAGTTAACAGAGTTCATAAATCTACCCGCCTTATATGTACCGGGGGAGTGACTGATCACAAATGGATGGATTATATCTACCCGCCTTCGTCACAGGAGGAGTTAACAGAGTTCATAAATCTATGGGAAGCCCTAGAAACAATTCAAATCAACGAAGAGGCGGAGGATGACATCATATGGAAATGGACAGCTAACGGCGAATATTCAACGAAAAGCGCATATATGGCAAAGTTTCAAGGGCGTTTCTCCTCGATAAAAGTAAGGCCAATTTGGAAACCAAAGCGGAAGCCAAATGCCATTTTTTTGCTTGGACCCTTTTACACAAGAAGATTCTCACGGCAAATAATCTGATCAAGAGAGGTTGAACGGATGAAACAGATTGCCGGCTGTGCGGAAATACGCTTGAAACACCAACACACTTATGCAAAGACTGCCCATTCCCAAAGGAAGTCTGGAAGAACATTCTTCAATGGTTCCATCTGTCAACATTGGAGATAGTGAGCATGGCGGGTTCCATTCATAGATATTGGTGGCGTTGCAGAAGAAAATTTTAAAAAAAAATCAACGCAGGGATTTGGATGGGATCTTCATCTATTTTTGGTGGAACGTGTGGAAAGAGAGGAATAGGCGCCAATTCCAACAGAAGTCACTGAATCCATTCCAAGTGGTAGTGCTGTGCAAAGAAGACATCATGTAGTATAGACTGTCCATGGCGCGTACGACACATTCAAATGTTCAGTAGAGTAGTTTGCGGTGTTTTTGTCAATAGTTTTTTCTTTTGTCCAGAACCGGGTGTTAGTTGTGTTTTTTCTTCTTCGTGGTTGCTCATTAGTGGGGACTAGGGGTGTTGCTTCTGTCTCCGAGTTGTAAATTTTTGTATATCTTTTTTGTTTTCCTTTTCATCGTGTAATAAAATATGCGGCAAAGCTTGTGCTGCCCTTTAAAAAAAAACTTTCGGCATATATACCACGTCATAACAGCATCAATTTATCTGCACCTAAGCCACATAGAACACAACGGCCAACATCAATTTGGCGTGTTTTGACATTTCCCTGCACTTACGGCCGATGTGATATTTTGTTTGGCGCGTTTGACATTTCCCTGCACTTAGGGCCGATGTGATATTTTTGTTTCATGCATTTGGCTGCTTTCTCTATCTCGATCCTGCTTGCATTGGGGAAGCCGCAGCATATGCCGGCAAGTCGGTCATTTCAAGTAATAATACTCTTTGCGTGTGCTTCGCGAGGTCACAAATTTTGTCCCATCGACGCGACGTTTTGAGGTGTGCGGGTACGAAAATAAAGGATGCAGAAGATAGATATATATACATAGATATGTACATATATCCCCCTGTTATACGTGCGCACTAGCTACTCGATCATCTAAGAAGTACAGCACGATATTGGCTATACTACTGAAATATTGTCGCGTCGGCTGTGACGAATTAATTTGTGAGTATATATGGAAATATTCAAGATTAATGCGAAACGCAAAGATGTATATATATGCGTGCACTGGCAACTCGATCATCCACACGTAGTACAGCACAGCACAATGAGTCCTTACTCCGTTTCTTCTCTGTTCTTCTGCTGCCTGCTTGTCCTTCTGCTTCCTGCTCAACATATGGCCTCCTCCCAATATGCAAGCTACAAGGTAGGGTCCAGGCAAGTTTTCTTCAAGACACCCGGCAAGTCATCTGGCAACTCACAGCAGGCCTCCACGGTGCCTTCTGCAACCACATGCTCGTCCTCCATCGCAACTGGTACGTACATAGATAGCATATATGTATATTTACAAATGTATTATGCTATAAGTTCTTTTATTTTCTTCTAACAACTATATATACCTGTGCTTGACAACGAAATTTATATCTCACGTTATTCATTTTAATTATTTTGTTTTTTTGTTCCTCTTTTACAATTGTTTGTATAATTTGGAACAAACTTCCGCTCTTAAAAAGCAACTCTAAGAGTCTATTTATTTCATCCCTTATCGATTTAATACATCTCCATATATTATCCTCGTCTGTTCTTTTTTCCGAGACTTCTATCTAGCCAACGACTTAGACATAAAGAGTTATTAGAAAATGATTTTTGTTAAAAGGACTCTCAAAGAAGCTGTTATATATAATACAAAAAAATACAAATTGATGTTCAACTTTTACAGGCCTACTAAGCAACAACAAACTACCAGTAGTGCACCGGCGGAGCCCATGCTCGCCGTTGCACGGGCTGCCATCCCTAACAACGGCAGATGTCCTGCGTCGAGACACCTCTCGCATCAGGCGCCATCTCTCTTCACAGCCTTATGAGGTGGCCGCGCCGGCACCGTCACCGGCGGCCACCACCGTAATCCCCACCAACGGCTCGTCAGACCCAGAGCCGCCACCGGGCACGATGGACTACACCGTGCTCGTCAGCTACGGCACGCCAGAGCAGCAGTTCCCGGTGTTCCTCGACAACAGTTTCGGCACGACGCTGCTCCAGTGCAAGCCCTGCCCTCCTGGTGCCGAGGGCTGTGGTACGGCGTTCGACACGTCGCGGTCCTCGACGTTCACCCATGTCCTTTGCGGCTCACCGGACTGTCCGACCAACTGCTCCGACGGCTCCGTCTGCCCATTCCACGACAGGTACTTGATCGGCAATGGCACATATGCGCAGGACGTGCTCACGCTGGCACCGTCCGTGGCCGTCCACTATTTCACATTCGTCTGCGTGGACGTGGATAAACCTCTTGATCAGCCGGAGGCCGGGATCATCGACCTCAGCCGCAACCGCAATTCGCTGCCGTCGCGGCTATCGTCATCGTTGTTCGAGCTCACCGCCACCTTCTCCTACTGCCTGCCGTCATCCCCAAACTCCCATGGCTTCCTAGCCCTCGGCGGTAACGCCACCGTCAGAAAGAACAGCATCCTCACAGCGCACGCCCCGCTGGTGAGCAGCAGCTACCCCGAGCTGTCGAACATGTACTTCATCGACCTCGTCGGGATAAGCCTTGCTGGCGAGGATGTCCCGTTCCCAGCGGGCACCTTCGGCGGCAAGGCCGGCACCACCTTGGACATTGGGACAACCTTCACCATGCTGGCACCACACGCGTATGCCACGCTGCGCGACGCCTTCAAGAAGGAGATGTCCCAATACAGCGATCTCTCGGTGCCGGAGTTCGCCGGCTTCGACACGTGCTTCAACTTCACCGGGCAGAATGGGTTTGAAGTACCGGCCGTCCAGTTCGAGTTCAGCAACGGGGAGATCCTGGAGATTGATGTGGACCAGATGCTGTACTTTGAGGACCCCGCCGCCGCTCCATCCACCGTGACCTGCCTTGCTTTCTCCAGCTTGGACGCCGGCGGCGATGTCTTCTCTGCCGTGATTGGGACGTATACGCTGGGGTCCGTGGAAGTGGTCTACGACGTGGCCGGAGGAAAGGTTGGCTTTTTCCCAGGGAGCTGCTAATATAACAACATAATATTATGCCATGGAGTCGAGCTATGATATGATTGTAATCTAAATCTATATCTATATCTATATTTCTAATAATAAAAATGTAAACTTTCAGCCGTTTTTATTTATATATTTATGCCGCGGAGTCCATAGTACGATGTTATATCATACTCCTTTGAATTTGCTTTCAACTTATTTCCACTTTGGTGCAATAATGTCTACTTCAATCTACTACTGCTTCGAAATTAATAAATGTTAATGATTCCTTGTGACAATGGCATGTGTACTTATGTCCTGGCACTTCAAGCATGGACTGATGTCTGTTATTCTGTTAA
>DXKC01001156.1:0-15377 GCA_031170775.1 Cymbopogon citratus
GCCTCCTCGGGAAAACCCGATGCAGGAGCAGTTCATCCGGCGCAGATCGAGCGCTGCCGACTACCCCTACCCAGCACAGATGGTCACCTACGGCGAGGTCAGTCTCCGGTTCCTGCAGTTTTCTTGTCACCTTCCCTGCTCGCATTGTGTTGTTTCAGCTTTCATTCACCGTCGGGGCTGACGGCTGCTGCCGACGTTTGCAGGGGCTGGGCGATGCAGAGAGATCGAAGGCTGCGTTTCGGACATTTAAAAAGAACATCTACGAGTGAGTTTGCTTGCTCTGACGGTCGAGGAATTTTGTACTTGAATTTGAGTTCGTTCCTGATTCAGTTCGTTCTTATTTGGTGGTTTTTGCAGTTAGAACCCAAACTTGTTCGGCAAGCTCAAGTGTGCCCAGTCGCCCAAGGTATTTTCCATCCATTGATGCCTGCACCAAATAAATAAATAAATAAACTGTTTGTTCAACTGTATTCAGGATGTGTTCAGTCATCAATGTGTGCAACTGTTAAGCATAATAACTATATACCGATAGTTCAGCAAAATAGAACATGCTCAGATAAAATAAAAACAGAACAAAACGTCTGGTTATTCTGCTGCTGCTTCTGCTTTCTCTTGTCCTAAATACGAGAAATCTGATTATTTGCAACTTTAACTAGTTTGAATGAATAACAAATTTACTAGAAATCGAAATTCTGGTCTCGTAGTGTTGGAAACCTTAGGATACTAAATGAAATCCCACAAACAAGAATGAACCTGCAATTCTTCATCAGTTCAGAAGTACTCCCTCTGTCCCTTTTCCCTGTCGGTTGAGCCTCCTAGATAATCAGCCATTCAATGAATCGGGACAAACGTGACATCCAGATACGTTATAAGTTCTGTGAACCTTTTCTTTTCTCCTCTCTGACTTGATGGTTACTCTGTTATTTCTTGCAGTATATGGTGTTTGCATGCTCTGATTCGCGTGTTTGTCCATCAGTGATCCTTGACCTAAAGCCAGGAGAGGCCTTTACTGTCCGTAATATTGCTAGCCTGGTCCCAGCTTACCAGCAGGTTCATGCTTATGGAATTATTTTTCATATTTTATTTTCAAGAAATCATAATTCTGGCCAGTACTTATGGAGGTACAATTAACTAACCTGCACATTCATCTTTCATGTATGGCTACAGAATGCGCACTCCAGTATCGGTTCAGCCATTGAGTATGTTGTGACCATCCTAAAGGTGAGCTTCTCCCAGTTGGTTTTAGAATGCCTCACACTAAAACATCCATCTTGCATTCATGTATTTTAGTTCATTTGTCAATGAATGTGACACAGTCTTGTAAGAAAAAAAAGACAACAAAAACACTGGGCCACCAGGCTATTTATTCTATAATGTTTATGCAGAGGAATAAAATATTTCTACAGTGGAATGATACTGGCAGTTATACTGCATATACTCACATAAATTTCCCTATTATGAATTATAAGTGATCTATTCTTCTGTCCATGGAAAACAAGTTAATGGACACCCTATTTGCAGGTTGAGTGTATTGTGGTTACAGGGAACTCCTCTCTTTGAAGGAAGGTAGACGACACAACTAGTAAGTAGTCATCTTAATCTTGCTCCAAGTTGTCTGTTCCACTATGTTAGGTGATAAAGAAACCATGCATAATGGTATATTTCCGATAAACAAGTGAGCTAAAAGTTGGCTCAAGTAATAGGTACTGTGCTAATATGTAAGCATACTCTCTTTTATTCTTGTTCATTTGATCTTTTAGCCACTTCATTGAAAACTATGTCAAGATCGGTCTGGATATCAAGAAGAAGGTGGAGAGAATACATGCCTTTCTGCCTTTTGATGAACAATGCACCAAGTTAGAAATTGTGAGTCTACTAAAATTTGTTTTCAGTGCTCAGTTTGCTGATTTATTCTTTGCTAACCAAGTCAGTGAAACAATGCACCAAGTTATTTCTCTTTGTTTCCCAATCAGATTACATACTGATCTAGCAATTTTTTTTGCATTTGTTGAATGGTATATCCAGGAGGCTGTTAATTTGTCCCTTAGTAACCTGAAGACCTACCCATTTGTCATGGATAGATTGTCCAAGGGAACACTCAAACTCATCGGTGCTCGCTACGACTTTGTTTGTGGCACCTTCCAGACATGGAATGCCTGACTGCTGAAGTTCTGAAAGTTGTGAAGGTGTGTCTGTATATACAATGCTCAGTACGCATCCCATGGTGTGCTTGTTTTTAAGCTAAACACCAACAAATACAATGGTGGCATTTGTACTCTGCAGTATGCATTCTGTACTTACGGGTGCACCAATTAACAGAGACATGTCACGTGAATTATTTTAGCTGCTGTAGAAGTCTACAATTCGTGATGCAGATAGAAACTTGGCAGATGGCAGATTATGTAAAAGCAAAGGATGAAAGGTTCCACGTGGAGTTTAAAATTCAGTACGGGTTTGATTTTTTGCTGATCTATTTTTTCTAGGCAAATCGAGATAAAATTTAGTTAGTTTTGTGCCGGTTCATTTTGAAGCAGTTTTTACATGTACATGAACCCCAGTTTTCTGCATCCGTGGTACTGAGTAGTAATACCTGAAAAAATGTGTATTAATTTTTTTTGCGAATAAAATTGTATATCAGTTAATACCTCCGTATAGCAACAAAAACTTGTGATCAATTTGCATGGGCTCAATGTTGTGTTTAGCCTACCGATGGGATGCGTGTCTAAATCCTAGTGGCTGAAAGCCTACCGATGGGATGCGTGTCCAAATCCTAGTGGCTGAAGTGAATGATGGCATGTATGGCCTTGTCAGTTGGCTGTTCGCATTGTTGTTCACTGCTGGCTACGGGTGAGGTTTAATGTATTGCCAGTCTCAGTGCATGTTTTATGAGGATGTCATGCATATTTATTAGAGTGCCACATCAACAGAATTGTACTTTTTGCATGAAATGAAGAGGAGAGAGAAGGAATTCATTTCACCATGGTGAAACGCCGCATGCGATGTTTCCCACGCGGTGAAACCGGATGAAACCCCCACTGAGGCATTTCATGGGATGGGGAAGACCAAAAGAGAAGCATTGCGGGGAGAGAATGAGAGTAAAGATAAGAAATGTGGAGGCTATAAATAGTATGAAATCCTGTGATGAAACTTTGCATTGAGAAAGTGCCTTGTTTCATAACAACATTTCACGCGTTGGAAACCGGGAGGTGAAACTTGGCACTGAAACTGGCCTTAGGTTCAGTTTGCTGGTGTTATATTAGGGCAGTCCCAATGCAAGACTATTATAGAGTCCAAGACTATTTATTACCTTTCTATTTATGATATTTTGCTGATATGGTACTAGATTTATTGAGGAGAGAGGGAGAAAAGCAAGACTCCAAGTTTTATTTAGACTCCAAGTCAACAGTGTTCGAGGTAATAAATAGACTTAGACTCTATCATAGAGTCTGCATAGTGAATGCCCCAGTCTCAGTGGAGTTTCATTAGAATTTCATAAGCATTAAATATGCTGATGTGGCATCATATTGACGAAGAGAGAGATGATAAAGTTTTATGGGAGTAGAGAGAGTTTTATTTCCATAAAACTCCTGTGCACCGTTTCTAAAATATTGGTGTGTTGGTAACTGTGACATGCCCACTGAGACTAGCCTAAGATGAGGTTCCCGCTCATATTTCTTGCTTTTCGTTTGTGTTACGGGGGTTTCACTGGTGGATTACTTTGTGAGCCATTATGTTAAACCTGTTTGCCATTCTTCGGGGTCCTTCTACTTAATAAAAAAACGTGTGAAGTCGTGTTCTCAAAAAAAGAGGTAAGTAAATGTTGTTTAAATAGATTTCGCAGATCATAAATCCTGGAGCTGCCCTCGTTGCATCGTGACTCTCTCAACTCTGCTTGTACGACAGCAGGCTTTGCAGCGGGTCGCAACTCGCAACGTGAAGGCGGATGAGTGGGCAGAACGCGTGCCACAAACCCTGCGGCACGCAGCCGAAGTGCGTATTTGCTCTGTTAGTTCTGCTACTTGTTTCCGCTGGCTTATCAGCCGACTTGTTCTTAACGATCAGCAGAACTCCTGAACAAACGCTTCCAAAGTTCCAATCCCAAGCTGCCTGCCTGCATGTGTGCCGTGCCAGTGCCAAAATATCGTTTCGGTTGTGCGCGCCGGACCGGGCCAGAATATCCCCGAGCCTCCCCAGTCCACGCGGTCCGCCAGAGCGCGGCGCGCCCTTGGCGTCGGCGTCGCGGCTCGCAAAGTTCCCATGCGGCATGCGCACGGCCCACCGTAACCAGAGAACACCGCCGCATATCCCGGCGTTTCCTTTCTTCGGATGGCGCGTGCGCGTCGCAGCAGAAATCAGACATGAGCCCCCGCGGTCTTCCCTCCTTGCCGCCCGCGTCCTCCTCTTCTCCACACCAATGCGGCCACCGCCGCACGTCGCCACCTCCCCCTCGTCCGTCTTCCACGCCCCCGGGTCGTCGTCCCGGAGCCGGCCCCGCCACCGCGGAGCCGGGAGCGGGATGATGATGATGACGATGATGTCCGTCTCATGCTGCCGCGTCGCGGCGCTCGTGTCCCTCCTCGCGGCGGGCGCCGCCACGGCGCTGCTCATGTTCTCCCTGCCTCCTTCCCCCGGCGTATCCACCACGAGGAGAACCGACTTCGCCGGAGCATTGTCAGTCGCGAACGAGACGCTTCCACCGCCATCGCCACCGCCGCACTTGTCGGCGCCTCCGGCACTCGCCACCACGCCGCCCCCTTCTCCGCTGTCCCCACCCGCCGTGAGACCACGAAAACGTGAGGTGAGACAGAGATGGTTTCCTCGCTCGTGCCGTACGTAGTGGTGGCCTGAATCCGTTTTAATTTGCCCGTGTCTGTGATCAGCCGTCGTACTGGAGGATGGCGCCGGAGGAGGCGCTGCGCTACGCCAAGAAGGAGATACGGAACGCCGAGCCGGTGCTCGACGACCCCGACCTGTACGCGCCTCTGTTCAAGAACGTCTCCCAGTTCAAGAGGTAAACATGCCAACGGTTCCTGTCCAAGTAATGGTGGATGCATGCATGCGTCGGCGTCGCTTCTCTCCTTTTCCTCCCATGATGGAGGAGTTTCCAAGTTTCCCGTGTGCGTTTTTGGCATGTTTCCCTGCATAATCTGACCGCGTGATATGCCTACTAAATGATGCCATCATGTTGCCGTTTTGTGCTGATTTTACTACTACAGAATGATGATCCCGTGCATTGACTAAACGCATCGTAATTGTAGCAAATGTGATCATCATCCAGGAGCTATGAACTGATGGAACGGATACTCAAAGTTTACATTTACCAGGACGGCCGGAGGCCCATCTTCCACACGCCTCCCCTCAGCGGCATCTACGCCTCCGAGGGCTGGTTCATGAAGCTCCTCAAGGAGAGCCGCCGGCACGCCGTCGCCGACGCCACCAAGGCGCACCTCTTCTACCTGCCCTACAGCTCCCAGCAGCTGAGGCTCACCCTCTACCAGGCGGACTCCCACAACCTCAGGCCACTGGCCGCGTACCTGAGGAACTTCGTCAGAGGCCTCGCCAACAAGTACCCGTTCTGGAACCGCACCAGAGGAGCCGACCATTTCCTTGTCGCCTGCCATGATTGGGTAATTAAGCTCTTTCATTTGAGTCTTGTCCCGATCCATATACTCAGAAATCTTCAACCGAGCTCAAGAACGGATCATCAGGATCATTTCTTGGTTCTTGCAGGGACCTTACACGACGGCCGCGCACCGTGACCTCCGCAAGAACGCCATCAAGGCGCTGTGCAACGCCGACAGCTCGGAGGGTATCTTCACCCCAGGGAAGGACGTGTCCCTGCCCGAAACGACCATCCGGAACCCGAGGCGGCCGCTCCGGTACGTCGGCGGGCTGCCGGTGTCCCGCCGGAGCATCCTGGCCTTCTTCGCCGGCAACGTGCACGGCAGGGTCCGGCCGGTGCTCCTCAAGCACTGGGGCGACGGGCAGGACGACGACATGCGGGTTTACAGCCTGCTGCCGAACCGGGTGTCACGCCGGATGAACTACATCCAGCACATGAAGAACAGCCGGTTCTGCCTCTGCCCCATGGGGTACGAGGTGAACAGCCCCCGCATCGTGGAGGCATTCTACTACGAGTGCGTGCCGGTGATCATCGCCGACAACTTCGTGCTGCCCTTCAGCGAGGTGCTGGACTGGAGCGCCTTCTCGGTGGTGGTTGCCGAGAAGGACATACCGGACCTCAAGAAGATCCTGCAGGGGATCTCGCTGCGGAGGTACGTGGCCATGCACGACTGCGTGAAGCGCCTGCAGCGGCACTTCCTGTGGCACGCCAGGCCCATCAAGTACGACCTCTTCCACATGATCCTGCACTCCATTTGGCTGAGCAGAGTAAACCAGATTGAGTTCGAGGGCTGAAATGTAGTGTCAAGCTTGATCTTGTCTTATGGCAGCTTCCCAGCTATGTTGTATAATAGAAATCAGTAAGGTTCTTCAGATATTTGAGAATTGAGATGGTTTTGTCAAATCTTTAGGAATCTTAGCTTCGTAGGACTGTTCTTGGTTCAGTACTCTATTTCAAATTATAAGTCATTCCAGGAATCGTAGAGAGTTGAAACATCTCAAGCTTACCAAAATTATATTGAGAATTATGAAGATTTGTGTTATCAAATAGGAAACTATGAAATGTAATTAATAAAGAATCTAATCTACTTAATCCTATAAAAATAAACCCCACTTAGGAAATTCTCTAACTTCTCCTTAAGCCACGTCATCACCTCCTTCAATTGCACACTCGCATGCAGTCATGTCCACTTTAAGTTCAGGTGCAGCAATGGACGTCTACTGATTGTTGGGCTCCCTCCGCCTGCCTCGCTTCGTATACCCACGACCACGAGCTAGCATGCCAATAAATTATGCGTGCGACTGGTGGAAGCTAGGCGGGCCTCCTGGAGGTGCTCGGCCAAGGCCGAGAGCACAAGGCCAACATTGCTGTGGTCGTTGCCACCGTACGGCCATTCCCGTCGTCATCCTCTACCTCATCGGCCGCAGCACCTACAAGATCGCTCAGGCTGCCTCCATCTTTCGGATGCTCCAAGTAGTAGTAAGCTGTGTTGTCGATGCCTTACTGGATTTGTTTATGTCCTGGAGAAGCAATAGTGCATTGTGGTGAGTTTTCAGATTTCATTCAACGCGGTACTGGTAGTCGTTTAAGGCAAAGGAGATACTCCCTCCGTACTTATAAAACTTGACGTTTAGGACAGCGATACGGTCTCCAAAGAACAACTTTTACTGTATCTTTGTAAAGTATTTGTAAAGATAAATCTATTCATATAATTTTTATATTTCTAAACTTAAAAATTTAAAAGTTATTCATGATTTATGTTCCCAATGTTTTACCTAAACCTTTTCCAAAACGTCAAGTTTTATTAGTACGGAGGGAGTATCTAAGATTAATGAATTATAATTAATGGTGTTTTCCCCTTTTTATTTGCCGACGAGCAATCTATCTGATCTGAAGAAGTGGCCAAGCGAGATAATCCTATTATATGGATCATGCCTGATTGATTCAGATTTGTATGTTTTGCTTCATATCGTTCAGACATTGAGGGAAGACAGATTTGCTGTACATAGGTATTCAGATTCGTATGTTTTGCTTCCGGCCATTCAGACATATGAGGGAAGATAGATTTGTTGTACATTAGGTAGTGTTGCACCTGTTGCCAGTTCGTCGGGAGTTGTTAATTAGTTGGGTGCAGCGGCCAACTATCATTAGTTCTGAACGGTGCCATTGTGTTGGAGCCTAAAGCCTAAAGAAAAACCTCCGCTACATGTTCCGTCTCTTACTGAATCAGGCAATCTACTACTGCAATCAGAAAGTTGTGGACCCAACTAATATGAATGTTTGCACTCTTTAGTCTTAATAATAGAGTTTGCTGCCATCAGGCGAAGTTTTTTTGTGAAGGTTTTTTCAGACTTGACAACCGTGAATTATCTAATCCTTCAAAAGAAGTTGACAGCAGATTCAGAAATATACATTCTTCATGTGGACTGTAGTGGGCCAATAAAATGGTCGTACTCTTTGTCATATTAACACTATAATCAATTACTTATTTAAGTTTATCTCTCAAATCTCACGGCAACACACTATATCGTTGTTGACGATGCTTAAGAACTATTGATTGTATGGCCAAATTTATAAATTTTCATCATATAACTAAACATATACATCTTCTGATTCTTAGTGATTAACATTCTAACCTATTAAATTCCTTCTTCATACCCGCGGCAACGCGCATGGAATCCTCCTAGTAATACTTGGTTAATATGGTCACACTTGAGATGCTTTGAGTCTCTAAGATTCTTGAAATGACTTATCATTTGGGATGGAGGGACTACTAGGATGTAGTTGTCTAGAACATATATTGTCGCTAACGCAAATGACTTTATTTTTATGGGCCACAATATAAACCACTAAATCAGCAAGGAGCCAGCGGTACGGCAAGTGGGGCTCAAGCCCCCCTGTAACATCCTCAATGTTGCTAGGCAATTAAGATTTATAATTCCATAATCATATGCATGCAAAGCATTATTATTAGTTAACTTGAGATGCATTTATGATTGTGTTTTAGTCATATATGTGTGATGTGATTTAATTATGTTTTGGGATGCTTGTATGATCTTTAGTTAGTCCATTTATATGTTGGAATTCAAATTGAGTTTGAATTATAAAAGAAAAGGCTTAAAATTCTATTTTACCATTTACCCCCTTTTCTATTATTCAAAATCTAAGTATATTTTGGACATAGTCCAAAAAGCAACTTTGTTGCTCTCCTTGAGATGAACAAACTTGGTATTTAAAGTTTTTTAAGTTTCCATATAAAATTTAAAGTAATTTCAAATTGATTCAAATCCTAAATGTCACCTCTATTCCAAATTTCCAAATGGGAGCATAATTTCAAAATAGTTTCTATACCAAAAGTGAAGGTCTTGAAAAGTGAGGAAAACTTTGTATTTGAAGATTTTCATGTTCTTATATAAATTTTGGAGTAATTAAAAAGGGGGCAATTTAGGGTTTTCACATTTTAAAGTTTGAATTTTAATTTAAAAATCTAAACATAATTTTGATATACTTCTTTAAGAAAAATTGTTCATCTCATTAAAAGGAGCAACTTTTATTTTTGGAGATTTTCAAGTTGTTATACAAATTTTGGAGTAATTTGCATTTGAATTCCAGTGGCAATTTCATAAATAGTACATGAACATCTCCTTCTCCATCCGCCGGCCGACACCTCGCCGCCGGCGAAGTTCTACTGCCTTCCGGTCGCCGCCCTTGCCACCTCGCACTTCTGGAGGATCCCCTGGACCCTGTGGCTCCTTCCCACTCGTCCTTAGCGCCTGTAAAGCCTCCACCGTCGCAGTCGCCGTCCCTTTTCTCCCCTCTCGGTGTCCGCCGCCGCCTCTGCTCCGCTGCTTGCTGCCGTCGTCGTCGTGGTAGCTTTGTTCAAATTAAGTGCACCAATAGTTTCGCCTCACCCTTGCGCCCCTCCCGAGCCTGTTGGAACCTCGCCTCTCCCTCTGCACTGCCCGGCGCACGGCTTCTTCCCCGAAGTCGGTCGGAGCGCCGCCGGCAGCCTCTCGTCGTCTCCAGCTCACCACGGTGAGCTTTGGCTTGCACTTCCCCTATGTTTAGCTTCCTCTGGGTGAGGGGATGCTCATGCGCTCATTTGTTTCCACAGCCGAGGACCCGACGCACCGGAACGCCATCTCCGTTGCCGGAGCGCGCCGCCGCGGCTGCTATCACCGCCAAGATCACCCCTCCAAGCTGTATTTCTTCAAGTTAACGCAAGCACTGTGTGCAGGGTGAGTTGCCAGAGCGTATTAAGCCATCTATTGAGTTGTTCGTGCGTCGCCGCCGCCGGGATGTTGTCGCCGGCGGACCGGCTCTGTCCGCGCCTCCGTGCACGCGTATATCATCGTTAGTGACACAGTTTTCTTCAATTTATTGGTTCATCAGGCTCGCAAATGTCTAAGGGTCACGACTGGGTGGTTTACTTCGTCGGAGAATGCTCCGGTGAAGCTTGTTGCCTCACCGCCGCACCGGCGAGCCGCCATCCCCGCCACCGGTCGTGCACCATCGCGTCCGTCGAAGTGTTAACTGGCCCAGTTGACTCGCCTAGTCGCGTAGAGCTTGTAGAGGTATGCCTCGGCGCCGGAGACCCCGCCGCCGGCGAGCTCCACGGCGAACCTCGTCCGGCCGGTGGTCGGGTATCGTCATGGGCCGAAGGCCCGAGCTGTTGGGCCGTGCTGGGCCAAAAATCGGCCTGGTTGTTCCTTTTTCATTTTCTGTGTTTATTTATTTCTTAAAGTAATGAATAGTGTTAACATTTGTTTATTTTGTAGAAAAATAATTATAGCTCCAAAAATTATGAGAATTTTTGGATAACCTTTTCATGAGATGTAGAATCTAGAAAAAATATAAAATGCCAAATTTGAGTACTTTTTATAGTAGATAAAATTACTTCTTTTAATGGAAAAATAGACTTTCCATGAATTTTCTAGGCCAAAATAATTATCCAAAAATCATGAAAGTTGTTTTGCCATTATCTTAGGCCAAGATGATGCTTCACAAAAAGTTTGGGATTTATTTGAAGAAGTTAGTTTCTTTTATAATTTATGTTTAATTAATTAATTAGATGATTACTTAATCACTTAGGATAATGACTTAGGAATTGTGTGACTTTGGATTGGGTGATGTCCATGGGTCATTAGACATGATGATCCATGGCAAGTGTTTTGATGTTTGAATCTCGTGATTAGCTTGTTAGTGTAATCCTAGGAATTATTTTAGGATTTGTTGGATTGCAACTTTATCATGAAGGAATGTTGTACTCAAGTTTATTTATCTTGTTATGTTCTCATCTATACACTTTATTCGTCATGTCACACATATGCACTATGCATGCGATATAGGATCAATAGAGAAATTGGTATCGTTGGAGTTGAAGCAGTTCGTGGAAGTGACGGATCCGCAGGAGGTGCCTTTCGGGGAAAATTTTAGAAGACGCAAGACGCACCGCTGAGCTTCCTAAGTCTTCAAAGCGCCGACCATCCTTCCTGAAGGCAAGCCCCGGAGCATCCTCCCGGTTTGCAATAACTTATTAACTTATTTACTGCTTTTATTATGCTGCATTAAGTTTATAGGAGTTGGGTGAAACCGTTGATGCATAATACCTTGTTTACCCTGCTCTTTATATCCTGCCACATATAACCTATATGTTCGAGTCAGTCAATGCTTAGTTGGCTTAGAACGGTAGAAGTCGGGTGATTCAACATCGCCTGCGAGTTATAGGTGGTTACTATTTCCTTGGACGAAAGGTGTGCTTTCGGGTCAACGGTGTTGCCATATCGACAGGGGCCTATGTGGTTGGCGTAGTGTTCATGTACACTCATGAGTGTAGCTCCTCATGTCATGTTGAATTATGCCCTACACTTAAGTAGAAGGATAAGTCGTTCCGACCCTGAAGTCGATAAACTAGTCAGGCCGGGAGTGGATTCACCGCATCATATCTTAACGCGTTCCAACATTACCGGAACGATCGGGAATGGACAATAAGCCCTTCTTGCAAAAGGCAGTCATGCGGTTTCCGGTTATGGTGGCTCTATCCGTCCCGCGATTTGACCCGATTAGTGTGTTCGGTGACCTACATCTCGTCTGCACAACGAGTGCGGTTTGTGTAGGGAATACCCCCTCAGCTGAGTTGGAATTCGATTCGAGTCGCCATCGTCCCTGGTCAGTGGACACTTGACATGATTGCGGTTACATCACTATAAACATAAATGTATTGATTACAACCGACTTGAGGCAAGCAGAATGGCCATCATACCTACTCTTGCCACCTCCTAAATCATTGTTGTTTAAGTTCTCATTATAATACAGTTAAATAAGCTAATAACTTAATATTGAGATTCACTAAGAATAGAAAGTAGGAATTGCTATTTTTGGCAAAAAGGTAAGCCAATCCATTATAAAGCCTTCATGATCCTTGGAGTCATTTTATTTTAGTTATGACGGGTAAGTCCTGCTGAGTACCTTCTTGTACTCAGGATTCTATCCTATGTTGTTTTGTAGATGTTCAAATGATACATGTTGGTGTGCCAACTATCTATACCCCGTTGGGGATGATGTTTAGGCCAGGGGCAAGGTCATTCATTATCTTATCTTCTGCTTTTGCTGGAAAATGACTAATATGTTGGCACTCGTATTCTAAACTAAGTGTGTGGGGAAAACTTCCGCTACAGATTTGGTTTGAAAACTATGGTATGTAATAACTCTTTTAAAGTTCGCACTCTGATACTTTTGTTAAATGATATTCGAATGGATGTGACTTGTGAATGGTAACCCGCTGAATTATTATGATCATTGACTGTAATTGTGGAAAAGTTTAAAATCCTTCAGGATTTTACGGACTACCGAGTTTATCGGATGTTAAGTACGGAGAACAATCGTATCGGGGGTTGTTTTCTTTACTTAATTTTCTATAAATTGAGCGGTTCTGTTACAGAGGGCCTAACCAAGAAGGTGTCCGAGTTGGTCCAAGCTGATAACGACAGAGAGGCGGCCCTCCATGCCGTGACTCAGGAGTTGGAAGGCCTGAAGACCACCGTTCGGAGCCAGGAGGGTGCCCTCAAGGCGGCTGAGGAGACTGCCAAGACTCTATGTGACGAAGCCCTGGGTTGGAAGACTCGCGCCCCGGGTAGGTTCTGCTCCTTGTGCTCTGGTTTTTCTCGGGTTTTTTCACAAGCCCTTTGGCTGACTTGGTTTTGCGATTCCAGACATGGAGGAGAAGTGCTGAAGGCCGACAGTGACATCGAGGAGCTCCGGGGCCTCTTCATGGCAGAAGCTGCGAAGTACCTAGCGCTTCACGACGTCGTTGCCCAGGTTTGCGATAGCCTGGAGGCCGCGCCCGACGCCGACAAGGCCGATGACGTTCCCGGGGCTTCTCTGTTGTGCCGGCTCGCGAGGGTGAATGATGTCGTCTGGGGCCAGGTTTGAGTGGCGCTTCAGTACGGAGTCCAAGTGGCTCTGGCTGTCGTCCGCTCCGGCTATGTCTATGACATCTCCACCGTTTCTGAGGGCTTCTTCTTCGAGCCCAACAAGACCACAGCGGAGGTGGAGGCGAAGTGTGATGAGTATATGCAGGAGGCAGAAGGTCCGGCCCTCCGCCTTGCCGAGCGCTTCGAGGCCTTTGTAAAATATCCACGCGACGAGGCTGACGAGGCGCCTCCAGAGGAGTAATTTGACCTGCGTGTCAAATATGGGCATGATGGCCCTTGTAATTAGTCTTTGAACTTAAAAACGGCCTCGGTGGCACTTTGACATGTCATGTTTTAAGTTTGATGTTGATCATGTGCGTCGGGGAGATGCCTTTTTATTTTTCGACCCTCAATCTTTCTAGCTATAGCTCGCTTAACGTCTTTTGCTAAGTTTGCCGACGCGCGGTCACGTTCCTGGAGTGAGGCGCGAGTGAAGATGTCGTAGCTCAGAGGCGTAGGCGGTCATTCGGCTCGACGACTTTCACGGCTCAAGGCTCGAATCGCAACGTCGGTAGCTAGGCACAAAACGCATAGCAGAGCTTAGTTAGGAATTTTCGAGGTATTGTCGTTTTGTAGAAAAAATGTAAATTTTTCAAGGACTTAGGGGGGTTCCCCCCTTTAGCCCCCGAGGGAGGGTCGACTCCAGGTAGATGGGGTCGATCCTACCTCAAAGTCATAAAGTAAACACTTTTGAAGAAAGTGAGGGCACTTTTTTATTTATTTATGGAATAAATAGTTACAAAGCCTCGGTGCTCTTTCTAAGAGTAGAAACGACATAGTTGTTTTATATTCCAAGCGTTGTTGAAGATTTCTCCTTTGCCGGTGCACCTCGAGGCACTGGAGCCAGTCGGTGAAGGTGCGCGGCCCTTGGTCGAACCGCTCCGCAGTACCTGAGCTCCCAGAGTCTGGCGCCGGCGTGGCCAGGCCGAGGGTCAAGCGCAGGAGGTCCCCTGGGACGTTGCCATGCATATCCATGAGGGTACGAAGTGAAGAAGTACATGCACGGGCGGCGTTGAACAATCTGTGTGGTAGGAGATCGTCCGACTATGCCTGCGTCGGCAGCTGCACAGCGGGCGGTGGCGGTGGCGGTGGCGATGCCTGGAGTACGTCGTGACGCGGTGGCGCCGCGTCCCCGGCCAGTCTCATGTTGGAGAGGCCCTCAGCGAGGCGCTCCTTGTAAAATCCTCGATGTTACTATGCACTTAAAATGTTAATCATGTCATTTTATGCATGCAATGCATTATTAAGATTTAAGCTTATATGAATTTATTTAATAATTTTCTATATGTAGATGAAATGTGTTTTAGCCAAATAGGTGTGATATGGTTGAATTATGTTTTGGAATGCTTGATTGATCACTAGTTAGTCAACTTTTATGTTGATGTTTGAATTAAGTTTGAATTATAGTGGAAAAGGGCTTAAAATCCCATTTTCCTATTTACCTCCTTTTCGATTATTCAAAATCTATACATATTTTGGCTATGGTCCAAAAAGCAACTTTCTTGCTCTCCTTGAGATGAACAAGTTTGGTATACAAAGTTTTTCAAGTTTATATTAATAATTTAAAGTTATTTCAAATTGATTTAAACCCCAAATGTCACCCTATTTCAAAATTCAAAATGGAGGCATAATTTCAAAATGATTTCTATACCAAAAATGAAGATCTTGAATAGTTAGGAAAACTTTATTTTTGAAGATTTTCAAGTTCTTATGTAATTTTTTGAGCAATTAAAAAGGGGGTAGTTTAGGGTTTTCACCTTTTCAAATTTGAAATTGGATTTCAAAATCTAGAAAGAATTTGAACATGCTTCTTTAAGCAAAGTTGTTCATCTCAATATTCGAAGCAACTTTTATTTTTGGAGATTTTTAAGTTACTATGTAAAAATAGAAGTAATTTGATATTTTTGGCCAGTGGCATTTTCGTAATTATCTCGAAATTGACTATCAACAGGGGGAGCTCCACCGGTGACGCGCCACCTCGCCGCCGGCGGGCTTCCACGCCCTTCGCGCCACTTCCCTCGCCACCTTGCTTTTCCAGAGGACTCCACGGACCCCGTGGCCCCTCCTTACTGGCCGTCTCGGTTTATAAAAGCCCGCACCGGCCGCCGCTCCTTTCTTTTTTCCCCTCCTCTGTTTTCGCCACCGTCGCACTCCGCCGCTAGCCGCTGACGTCGTCGAGCTAGTTTTCTTCAAATCAAGCACTCCATCAGCTTCGCCTCGTCCTTGCGCATCAATTTCACTTGCTCGCTCGCCACTTCTCCCTTTGCCTTGGCCTCACGCCG
>DXKC01001157.1:0-10105 GCA_031170775.1 Cymbopogon citratus
GAATTGTTGCCACCTGACCTCCTCAAGCCACTTATGAGTCTAAAAGGTCGTGCTTTTTGGGACTTTGTGGCGGAGGCTTCTTTGCATCTGCGGGGTCATGAATGACGACACTAGTGCGACTTTGGGGGTTCTAACAGCGTTTGTTGTTTGTGTGATGCGTTACTTGGTTGCCTGTTGCATAGGAGGTTGTGGAGGACTGGATCTTTGGTGCACAACGGTGTTTGTTTTAGTTGTTTCGGTCGCTCCAGTTGTGTAGCTGTCGCTTTGTTGTGTTGTTGTGTTGTACTACCCAATCTAGGTTTCTTCTTTTTAATATAATCAGCAGCTCTTCTGCCTGGTTCGTTTCAAAAAAAAATTGTAGACTTTCTATTCCAAGAGACATCAGCCTCTTCTATTCCTTATGTCCAATCACTATTTACCTCCATGCTATCTGTATCATTGATTACTCAGAAATCAGAATAGATGTTTCTAGGTCTGCCCACACGGTTCATTCAGCATAAACTAACTTATTTTTTTTTGAACAAACATAAAATAAATTATTACTGTCTTCAAACTAAAATCCCGCAACAATACACGAGGTATTCAAAAGGTTAGCAGTTCACGTTGTAAAATATTTATATTCCTCCTTCATACCCACGGCAATGCGCGGGGAATCCTACTAGTATTATATATATGAGTCGCATTGATTGGGTTGTCATCATCTAAATTACCAACACCACACTAAAATCACATACATGGTTACATGATCCTTACACACTTATCCAACTAAATTTATAATGGATCATTTACGACCAACAGTGCAATTGGGTTTTTGTGGATTGTGCCCCTAGAAGACCATGCTTATTTAACAACACCATTGACTACTTTCTTTTTTTTCGACTACCATTGACTACTTTCTCGGGCCACAATACAAATCCACATGACGTATATGAGATCCAAATATCTTGCTACTGAAGTACTACACTTCACCCATATTGTTTTCAAAAAGGAAGAGTGAAATGACAATTTTCTAAGATAAATCAAGAAAAATGCAACTACTCATACCAAGGGTGTGTTAGGAGGGCTTCCAAACAAAGTGATTTTCCTACTAGAAGAAAAGTCGAAAGCCAACCAAAACGATAGAACAAGAAGTGAGTTAACAGTTTTGCTTCTTGAAAAAGCATCATCCATTCATACATGTCCTTTTTGAAAAAATACATCAAGAAAAATACAAGTACTCATTCCAAATTTGGAAATTGAACCCATGCGGACAGCTTCGACAATGAAACCCCAGCTAATTAAGTTACATTATACCTAGTTTTAAAAGGCTTGCATCGATATTATATTGAATGGTGAATCTAATGACATTCAAGATAATCTATATATTGTGTTTTATTAGATACGAAGATCAGGATCAAAAGACTTGGCCAGATAAATATAATAATTAAATTAACTTAAATTAAATAAAATGAAGCTCTCAGGTTTGTTGCCCTTGACAGAAACAGCGACCCTGATAGTTCTGTCTGCCTACTTGCTCAATTTGCATATATCTATCTTACACAACGCTATCCCTGCTGCGTTGTTTCAGCATAGTTTACTTGGCTGGTCGCTGTTCATGACAGAAGCATCTTAAGTAATGACACGCAACTTCCATGGCATTCGTAGGGAAGATACAATGGGGTAAGCGCAGGAAGCGACGTCAAGGCAAATGAGAGCTGAGCTAGGCTGCTAGCGCGTAGATTGATTATTAGCTGAGGTGGGCTACAGCAACGCCGAAATTAGCCGGCAAAATATCAGGTGGGGACGGTTCGCCCCCATCATTTTCATAATAATAAATAAACAAAATAGCCGGCAATATAATTGACTTGACTCCGTGACTTGATATCTTCCTCTAATAATACAATGTCTTCTCTCCTGCTGCATCTCCAGTAGTGATTCTTGTGCATATATACACACCACCACACAGTATCCTAGTGAACCCCCAAGAGTGAATCTTCTTTATCGTCTGTCCAAGGAGGAACCATGACGGTAAGCTCGAGTTTGTGTTCGCTACCACAAATCACTTGGCCGATTGACACAAACTTTGATGAATGATGTGTGTGTCCTGTCTTTGCAGATCATAGAGATGCATGTGAACATCGACTGCGACGGCTGCGAGAGCAAGGTCAGGAGGGCCTTGGAAAAGCTCGAAGGTACGAGCACGAAAATGTTATGGTCACCCACGCAAAAAATCCACCAGGAGTAGTCCTTATTGACAGCTCGATTCTCCTCTTCCTCCAGGAGTGCACCACGTAAGCATCGACAGGATACACGGCAAGGTGACGGTCACAGGATCGGCGGTGAGCCAGAAGAAAGCGCTCCGCGCGGCGCGGCGCACGGGCAGGCTCGCCGTGCTCTGGCCGTCCGCCTACAACCCGCCGTACCACCACCACCACCACCACCAAGCCCACGCACAGCCACAGCAGGCGGCCAACTACCAGTACCAGTTCAAGCCCTGGCACTGGCAGACGCAGCAGCACCAGTACTACAGCAGCGTCCCGCGCGCCGCCGGCAACAACAACAGCAGCGGCGGCGGCGGCGTCGTCGTCTCGGCGGTGGCCAGGAAGCCGGTGGCGCAGTACCCCCAGGCCAAGGCCAGCTCCTACAACTACCATGTCCACGGGTACTTTGACTCCGAGCTCTACGGGTACTGCCACGAGCAGCCCGGCGACGTCGTGCCAGCCGCCGTAAGGAACTACTTCAGTGACGACAACCCCAGCTCTTGCTCGATCATGTAGTGATGATTAATCGTCCTTCTTGAGAACGATGTGGTCGTTCCGGTGTCTGATTGATCATCGGCTTCTCTTGTTGTGTCTAGATGTGTGTTTCCCGTACCCTGCATATATGTACTGTATACGTATATGGTACATGGTATAAAATAGAGTCTTGTTTGTACAACAGTATACAGTACTGTAAATTTGTGCCGGGCCCTCGCCACGGCCCACGCGTGCACGTCGATCTGCGCCCCCGTGAAACGCTCTGGTGCACGTCCTTATACCTACGTTCTGCCGCCTCCCAGACACCGCCGCTGCCGCCACCTCCCCCGCCGCTATATCATGTACCACTCGAATTTAGCCGGGCTGAGCTCTCCTCACCAACCTCCAGCAGCCCCCGGCGCCGCCATGTACCAGAGCCCGTGTAGCCACTTGGTCAAGCCGTTGAAGAATCCCGTTGCTCTGCCGGAGTCGGGAGAGTCCATCCACGACGCCACCTGCGATGGGGATGAGGAGGAGAAGGGGAAGGGGAAGGGGAGGGAGAGGATGGGGAAGGAAAAGAAAGATAAAAAGGAGAAGCGGAAGCGGAAGCGGCAGGAGGATGACATAGGGATGGTGGAGAGGGGGGAGAACGACGATAAAGAAGAAAAGGTGAAGAAGGGCAATGCAGGAGGAATTCTGACTAACAAAACTTTCTCAGAACTCTACATATCAGAGTTCACTGCCAAGGCAATCAGAGAGATGAACTACACCCACCTCACCGAGGTCATTAATTCCCGACTACGCCTAAATTCTCTTGTCATTACATCGTCTCTTTGGCGAGATATATACTTTGTGTTCTCGGTGCAATTCCATAATTACATCCAGTTGATTGAATGTTCTGCTGATGATTATTGCATTATGTGGGTTGATCTGCTCTTTGGTGCGCTAGCTATTGGATTTTTGTATTGCTGTAATGGGATGTATGCATGGTTCTTTACATGATTGCAGATTCAAGCTAGAACAATACCACATCTTATGCTAGGAAGTGATGTGCTGGGTTCAGCCAAAACTGGCTCAGGGAAGACCCTTGCCTTCCTTATACCGGTGATCGAACTGCTGCACAAAGCATGCTTCATGCCAAGGAACGGAACTGGAGTTATTATAGTTTGCCCAACAAGGGAGCTTGCTATCCAGGTATATATATGCATGACTCGGCAGTATCTCTTTTTAATTCCATTTTCATGTTTTGTGTTTCTTCAACTTGCTTTGAATGAAACAATCAGAACCAGATGTAACAACTGAGACAAGCCTATCCTTTGCTAAGATAATGCTTGTGTAAATATAATAATATATCAATTCGTAAGGACTCACATTTCACTATCCCTACTAATTATGTGTTTCATTGATTCTTTTGTGCTAGACACACAATGTTGCCAAAGAATTAATGAAGTATCACTCACAAACTCTTGGATATGTTATTGGTGGCACTAACATAAGAAATGAAGCCAACCAGCTTGTGAAAGGGATCAATCTGTTAGTTGCGACACCAGGCAGGCTTTTGGACCATCTGCAAAGTACCAGTGGTTTCAACTATAAAAGGCTACAGGTAAAACATTCTGGTTATTATCATTTCTTTTCCAAGCTCCAAGGAAATATTTCTGCTTAAAAATAGTGTGCATATTCTAATTATCACGCTAACTAAGAAATACAACCAGCAATTTCATACTTCTTCTAGTCTACATCCATAATCAGTCTTCTGATTTGTTTCATATATGAATTCTTTGTGTTTTTTCTACCTTTTTATTGTCCAGGACTGAGCTGTTGTTACTGAATTAGAGCATAAATAAAATTTCAGCATGCATATGCCTATGTATATGCAAAATTATAAAAGCTAATAAAGTTGATGATCCATTATAAGCAATGCTATGTGAGTTGGCAAGTCCAGTGGATGTATTGTTTGCTATTCTGTACATAAAATCTTTTTTTTTCAAATCTGTCACCAATACCAAATTCCATTTTTAGATGAAAGGAATATATAATTGCACAGTAAATACATTGTTGGGCAGGGATGGAATCGATTGTGCTGTCCACTCATACCTTAGCAAATGGAAATATTTTGCCAACTGTGCTAGGCTGCCCCAGGGGCAGGTCCAGGTTCACTGGCTCATGTGCATGGGTCCTGTTTAGCAGGAAACGACATTGATTTTCATGAAAACTCATGTTCAAGGCAATGGATGTAATTCCTGACCTACATGTACTCTATTTTTAACATGACTTGCTTTGTTGTAGTGCCTCATAATCGATGAAGCTGATCGCATACTTGAGCAGAATTTTGAGGAGGATATGAAACAAATATTTAAACGACTCCCTAGGGTAGGTGATAATCTGACAATTTTATGCTAAGTGCAGTGTTTTGGCTTTTCTACTGACATTGCTGTATTTTATCCTCGAATTGTTATGCATCATACGCAGGATAGGCAAACTGTTCTTTTTTCTGCCACGCAGACTCAAAAGGTCAGTGGATCTGTTTGTTAGCGTATTCAAAATCGCATCCCCTTTTTTGTTTCTTTTGGTGCCATTGTTTATATGCTTTGATCCCCCAGGTTGTAGATTTTGCGAATTTTACATTTGGACAGAATGAAGAAAGACAAAGGAAACTTGCTTATGTTGGAGTTGATGATTCTAAATTGAAGGTATGGAATTGTTTCACAATGCTGTTCAAATCTATTTTAAAGAAGTTTTTATCTATTTGGTATGAGAAATAACTTTGATGCTCCTACAGCCTACAGTTGAGGGCTTGCAGCAGGGTTATTGTGTCATTCCAAGCGAGAAAAGGTTTCTGGTTCTGTATGCTTTCCTAAGAAGGATGCAGCTTAAGGAGCAGGATGTGAAGATCATGGTGTTCTTTTCGTCATGTAGCTCAGTCAAGTTCCATGCAGAACTTCTAAACTTCTTTGGGATCGAGTGTTATGATATCCATGGGCAGCTGAAGCAACAGAAGCGAACTAGTACATTCTTCCGATTTTTGAAGGAGAAAAGGGGCATCTTATTATGCACAAACGTGGCAGCACGTGGACTTGATATTCCTGATGTGGTAAGGTTTTGGTCTGTGTTTTTAAAATCATTTCTACCAATCCCTTCTGTACCCCCGCTAACCTAAGGACCACTTGTCTCGTTTAGGACTATATTCTGCAATATGATCCTCCAGACGACCCAAAGGTAAAAGGTTCTGAACCTTCCTAAATTAATTATCTATTTTTATCAAATTTTCTAACTTGGCATTGGCATTTAATTTGTAGGATTACATTCACAGGGTTGGTCGCACTGCCCGAGGTGATGAAGGCAAAGGAAGTGCATTATTGTTCTTACTACCGGAAGAATTGAAGTTACTTATTTACCTGCAGGTAATATGCCTCCCCCATCCCTCCTTTCTCCGTCTTATGTTAAGAGAAACCTCGATGTATATGACACACTGTTTGTAACTTTAATGTGATCATGTTTTTCTCTGACATTACATATTGTCTGAACACGGTCAATATAGTATGTTGGGAAGTACTCTGAAATATGGATATTGTTATTTGATTTATGTTAAAGCATTTGTGATTTTTACATATCCGTTTATGATATTCCACATAATTGGATTGAGGAAGTAATACATTGCAGACGGCCAATATTTCTCTGACTCAATATGTGTTCAGTGAGAAGCATGTGCCTAAATCGCAATCACAACTTGTGAGTGTCTCTTTCGCAATTCAACCTTCTTGTTTCAATGCTTGTTTCAATGTGTAGCATTTAACAGCAATTTTGGAGCAGGAGAACATTGTTGGTGGGAATTACTTCCTGAATCAGTCAGCAAAGGAAGCCTATAGGTCCTACCTCTTGGCATACAACTCACACTCTATGAAAGACATTTTTGATGTCCATCAGCTTGACCTCACGGTACATACTTGTGAAGTTCTTTCCTAAGCCTGTCCTTGGTTTGTGCACATTTATCTGTACTCTGGCTATTTTATTTAGCTTCCAAATCTTACATAGTCAAGTAGAAAGACAACGAATGTATAATACAAATGGTCTATCTGTTACCTATTTTTGGTGGGGCTGCGAGGATGAGGTAATACTATTTCTAATTTAATTCTTTCAGAAAGTTGCTGCATCTTTCTGCTTCAAGAACCCTCCTAAAGTGAATCTGGACCTGGAGAGTGGTGCATCTAAACACCGGAAGATGAGGAAAGTTGACAGTGGAAAGAAGCATGGGTTTGGCCCTTCAAACCCTTATGGAAGGAGAGGCGGATCTGGTTCCTTGCAGATTGCAAGATTTTAGAAATGATAAGCCAGATTTTAAATTATGTCAATTAAAGACCTAGTGTATTAGTACCTTGACATTAAGATGAAGTATACATTTATGGTGATACATAATCTAGTAGCTTATTCAAGGTAATAAATAAAGGACAGCGGTTTTACAGCAGATTATTGGATCTTAAGTTCCAACAACAGGTTTTTAAACATAGTAATAATAAACTATTGCACATGTCAATAATAACATCATATTCACTCAACTTTTTTTTTAGTTTTTAGTTATTATTGCATTTTATGGTACAAAAATTAGCATACATTGAGATACAAAGAATAGACATGGCTAAAAATAACTTAAATTTTCATATCAATTGAAATGAATAGAATTCATCATCTTATCATGCTTCATCATGATCTAATAACCATCCTAACAAAGTAACAATCTTATAGCAACAATAGAACCATCTACATTGTTAATTGAACCATTTGCACAACAAATAGCAACCTAACATAGTAATCTTTGGTTGCTACATTAGGCCAGTCTCAATGGGGTTTCATCTAAGATTTATTTGCATTTAATAACACATCAGCAGGTTTGATGACTTTAAAGGTTAATATGAATGAAACCCATTGCCACAGCTATCAACACAAAATTGTGTCATGAAACTCTCCACTGAAACTGGCCATCACGGGTATAGTGGCCGCTATTGCAGAAATTACCATTACTACTACATTCAGCCTAAATTAAATCAACTTCAAGACTAGTCTTAAGTCATACTATTTTGAGCTTGACCAGATTTATAGGAAAAAATAGAACAAATATTTATGATACCAAATTAGTATCACTAGATAAATCATAAAGTATATGTTTATATATACTTATTTGGTGTATAGATCTTTTTATAAAATTTGTCAAACTTCCTATTACATTAGCAATAGCAAGCAAGCAACCTCGAAGTGAGGGGAGAGCAGCTGCCTTATAATGGTCTAGTAACAGCAACTATGGCAACTGCACACTTACAACAACATACTCTCACTGTTTTAAATTATGTCTCACTTTGGTTTTGTCCCAAGTTAAACATCTTTCTCTTTAATCAAATTTGTACAAAAATCCACCACACCAACATCTAAAACATTTTTTTTAGATTTTCCGTGCAATATGTTGTCTAATATATGTTGATTGAAAATTTATTGAAACTTGTAGATATCAATATTTTTTTTAAAAAAAAATGTCAATTTAGAGCAGTTTAACTTAGGACAAAATCAAAGTGAACTATAATTTGGGACAAAATAATAGTTAGGAAGATCTACAGATTGTCATTTCCCTGGGCAGGAAGTATCGGGTCGAAGCATAGGAAACGGGGGATACATGTGTCTTCTTTTCTTCAGTTACTGTCTATAAGAGGTGAGCTGCAGGAGAACTGGACCTACCATTTGCCAATTTTCCTGAAGGATCCGCTGGCACAGGGGCTGCCCTCTCCACAATCTGCTTTCGTATGAAGTCGTGGAGCCTGCCTGACAGCATCTGTCTCACCTTCTCAAATGCCATTTCCAGGTTGTCGAGCTGCACATGAAGTAGTGAAAATCAGGCTGACGTTTGAGCTTAATTTTAGGCATAGATACTGTTAACAAACAATTTCACTATGTGCATTACAGCAATCGTTGACCCACAGGCTAACCAAAACCAGCTTAATATGCAACTAATGCATGATTGTGTTGAGGGGATAGGGATAGCACAGCATATGGAGAGTGGAGAGCACTTGCCTGCTCTGTGGCATTGACATTGTACATGAAGAGCCCATAGTACAGATCGAAACTGTCGCTTACAGTGTTCTTGGTCTGCAAGGTTTGTAGTAGGCGATAAGAGCCCCTCGTCTCAGCAATCAAGAATGGACAAGAGACCATGCCATTCACCACTTACAAGTTGCAGCAAGGTCTCATAACCCTTGGTGTTGATTGGGGTTGACTTGAGGTTCAGTTGTGATAAAACCCTGCACCAAACAGCGCGAGTTATTTATAGCATGATGCTAATTAAGCAGGCAGATAGGAAACAGTTTGAAGTAAGTGAGTAACAACTGCCAAAACATTCCAGATATGTAATGTAATGTTTGCTGACCTTCCAATTGTGTGCGTGATGAATTGACTTCCCGCAGCATAGCGATCATGCTCCGCGCATGACATCTCCACCATCCTACATCCCTACAAGCATTGTTTAGAACAAAATGAAACACAGAAAGTAATCCACATGTTCAGTAACTTCAGTCAGTCACTTGTTCTGACTCAAAATTAGTCGCACAAATGGTCCACTGTGAATGAACATCAGAGAGATCAAAAGTCCCGGTAGAATTACCTCCTGTTCAAAAATGCTCAAGAATTGATCGCACTTTGCCGCCTGATCCCCTTCTTCCGCGACACGGACCTTGTCAAAGACGAAGGGAAGCTTGCCCCAACCGTATTTGCCACTCTCGGGACCGAACATCGGGTGTGTACAGATGATCCCAAATCCCGGTGGGAGAACCTGGCAGATTGGCAATGTCTCAGTGTATCAACAATCCTCATTCCGGATTTCAGACACAGCAATGCACCATTCATTGTAAGTTCAGTTGGTAAGTCCAACATCAGGGTTAGAGGCTTTGTCGTCACCCAGAAATTCAGAGAAAATCAAGTAGCGAATTCTGGACCAGAATAAGCATAGGGATGTTGGATACATAGAGTTCAAAAAATTACTTCTGAGCTTCATATTCCAAATAGAAATGTTAAACATCGGCTAATAAAAGCTAATGAGGCTAATTGGTGGATACAGCCGATTAGCCTATTGTCGCAGGCTCCTAGTATTCTCCGCCGTTCACCAACATCAGCTCAGCTGCCAACAGTCGGCAGGAGCAAGGGAACGGTAGGTGTTGAAATGAAAAGTCTAGTTAACGCTGTACCAGTAATTACTCAGAACTAATTTTAGAGTGCTTTGATTGCCGCAGCACGTGTACGGTACGATATGGTTACCTCGAGGAGGAGATTGCGGGGGAACTCCTTGACGGAGAGCACGTCGGCGACGATGGTGTCGGGGCGGAGCTTGTGGAAGGGGATGGATCGGACGACGC
>DXKC01001159.1:0-11457 GCA_031170775.1 Cymbopogon citratus
GGGAAGGGAATCATGGGCATGTCCAGTGCCGTCTTTTGTGTGCACATTGCGCAACTGCACAAGTGGAGTGGATGGGGAATCCAAAAAAAAGAACGCAGAGAAGAGAAGAGAGAGCACGAGTGGGCTACCCCTGCAATCAGCTATAAATACGATTGGGTCTCCGATTCCCGATCCCCTTCCCCGCCATCTCCTCCACCTCCGACTGTTACCCGCCCGGGAGATTCCCTGCCTTGTGTACGTATTCCATCCATCCCAGAGATCGATCAACTTGATCAACCAACCAACGCCAACCACTGCAAGTGATCAGTATCGAGGTCCACCAGGAATCCCGGCGAGCTCGGTCCGCGGAGATCCCGGCTCGCCGCCGGAGTCCGGACTGACGGGCGGACATGGTGAGCCGCGGCGGCGGTGGCGCGCGCGGGCTGCTGGGCGCGTACGAGCTGGGGCGGACGCTCGGGGAAGGCAACTTCGGCAAGGTGAAGCAGGCGCGGCACCGCGGCAGCGGCGCGCAGTTCGCCGTCAAGATCCTGGACCGCGCCCGCGTCGTGTCCCAGCGCGGCGTGGATGACCAGATACGCCGCGAGATCGCCACGCTCAAGCTCCTCGCACACCCCAACGTCGTCCGCCTCCACGAGGTCCGTCCCTGATCCGTCCGGCCGTCGGTCACCCACTCATCTCCCCTCCCCGCCTGCCTGCTGCTCTCACTGCTCAGCTCGCTCGTCGTCGATTCGGCTTCTCTTCTTCTTCTTTTCTTCTTCTTCTTCTTCTTCTTCTTCTTCTTCCGTTTCTAGATGATTCGATTCCGTTCAGTTCCGAGTTCCGAGCCGAGCGTTTCGATCTCCGGCGGAGAAGAAATGGGATTTTCCTCTGCTTCTAGAAGCTACTGCTCCTGCTCCGTATTTATTTTCTAGATAATATAGATGCGCGCGTAATTACCAGCCGCATTAATTAACTACAAATTACTTGCAAGGGTAACATAGATTTGTTTACGTGTTGAAATTGAAATGAACTAGTGCTGCTTCACGTCTTCACCGTTTCTAGCTAGATTCCCTTCTCAAAATTTTAATAGTCCAGCCATTTCTTCTGCCCACAGTTTGATCGATTTGACTACTAATACAAGTATACTACAAGGGCCGTGATGCCTTGATTTGGCTGTGGCCACAGCTTCTACAACTTGGCCACTGGCCGCTGCCCCCGGCGTTTCTATTGGCTCGCTTGTCGTCGTCATCTACGTCGGCCGCACGTGCACGGTGCACCGCCCTCTCACGCACCATTTTCACCGCTAGGGATTGTGGAACGTGGTACATAAAAATTGCACAGAAATTTCGTAAAAACTATGTTTATTTTCAAGAAAATCGTAGCTTAGGTACTATGCAAACATCGCTGGTATAATAACTTATCTCCACGATTTTATAGTTTTACCTATGCATTTTGTGTTGTAGGATTGTACTTAGTCTTTCTACGAAATGTACTGTATTTCCCATTCCCCTTTGATTTTGGTAATAAAAATGCATGCGTCGGCCTCGCCTATAGTATATATGGAGTAACTACTACTTGTAGCCTCTACTTAGTAATTTGTACTACTCACCTGTATTTACATATATTTTAGTAGTTCAGCTTAAACCTAAAGTTTCCAATGCCTTTTTGTATTTAAAATACTTTTCCATCTCAAAAAAACTACACATCTCTCACTTGTAGAAACATATTTACAGTATATCTTAACTATTATAGTATTTTTATATACTTTATTAAATTTAACATGTTTAGCACTTATAGCAGTCAGTATAGTACAATACAGTACTGTATATTCTCCCCGTAGAGAATTAGAGACAGGAGTGTCAAGTGTGGGCCGGCCTCGGCCTAGCCCATAGCGTGTCGCTCCGAGGACAAGAGAAGCTGAGCTGGTGGACACGGTGCTCCCATGTCGCGCTGCTCCAGGTCCACCAATTATTGGAACCAAGTCGCTTCGAGTACAAAGAAGCTTACGAATGCCCACTACCGCCGCGGTATCTGCATGTGCGGCTGAGATGAACGGCTCAGTACTGACGGTGATTGCTTCTTCGGAATGAAAACGAGGCCTAACTTGTTTCGTCTCTTATCTTATTTGCTGGGTTCTGGAAAAGTGGAAAGGATAGCAATCTTTTTCAGAAAGTCATGATACATGGCCTCATTTCAGAAAGAATAATCTGTGTATCGTCAGTGCTATACACTTGATTAATCCGGCTTGCAAGTTGCAACGCCGTGGCTCGCATGCCATGCGTTGCTATCGGTGACCACGACCTTCAGTCAGTGCCCACTAGCAGTAGCACTATGCACTAGCAGTTGCTCAGTCTTTCATGGCCTCATTTTTTCTTTCGTTCGGAAATGGAAAATAGTTCTGAAGTTTCCCAATGGGGCGTCCTGGTTCGCTTGCTTTTTGATCCCAACCTGTTAATCTATGATACGGTGACGTTCCTGATCGTGTATTTATTACTACCTCCTGATTATTCAGATTGCTGCTAGCAAGACCAAGATTTACATGGTGCTTGAGCTCGTCAACGGGGGCGAACTGTTCGACAGGATTGTAAGCCCACGAATGAAACTCTTTCTATGCTTCCCATCCATTCGTTCTACATCCGGTGTTCAGGATAGATTCCTTTTCCGATGCCAGTACTTATATAATAGTCATCTGATCCCCCCTGTTGCTTTCTCTGCTGCAACTGAACAGGCCAGTAAGGGGAAACTCCCAGAGCAAGAAGCAAGGAGGCTCTTTCAGCAACTGATTGATGGTGTCAGCTATTGCCACGAAAAGGGCGTCTATCATAGAGACCTCAAGGTGCCAAATGTTTCTCATTCTGTTCCCGTGATGCCACTCATATCGATTCAGTTTTGGTATTCTGTGACCCTGTTTTTCTAACCCGCTCCACTGTTACATTACAGCCGGAGAACGTTCTTGTTGACCGAAAAGGAAACATCAAGATCTCTGATTTTGGTCTTAGTGCTTTACCGCAACATCTTGGGGTATATGATGGAATCGTTTTTTGAATCTGAATTCTCTCAAATGATTTCCGCAAGTTGATCGCTCATCGTATTGCATGATACCTTACTTTCAGAATGATGGACTGCTGCATACAACCTGTGGTAGCCCCAATTACATTGCCCCTGAGGTGAAAACCTGACTACTCCTAGGCCAAACAACTCCTGTTGTACAGTTGTTAACTTGTGTGAAATGCCTGCAGGTTCTGCAGAACAGAGGATACGACGGATCATTATCGGATATCTGGTCCTGTGGAGTGATTCTTTATATGATGCTCGTGGGATATCTTCCGTTTGATGACCGAAACATCGTTGTTCTTTATCAGAAGGTAGTCATTCAGATAAAAGTGATGTGGATCTTTATAGTTCCGTTCCAGTACTTCTCTGACACCATTTTAATTATGCTACTTTTACCTTCCCGGGTCTAGATATTTAAGGGTGATACTCAGATCCCAGAGTGGCTGTCTCCTGGTGCACAAAATCTTCTTCGGAGGATTCTTGAACCCAACCCAACAAAGAGGATCACCATGGCAGAGATCAAGGCGCACAAATGGTTCCAGGAGGACTATGTTCCTGTTCTTCCATACGACAATGACGATGAAGATTCAGAGCTTCATATAGCTCATCAGGTCAAAGAGGTACATACATATGGACAGACTGCCTAGAGAATATGTATGTTGTGAAAGTAAACACCCATCATTCATATTGGTTTCCCTTTTTTCCATCTCAAGCAAATCAGTGAAGCGCCTGGGGATAAAACTGCTCATCAGATCAATGCGTTTCAGTTGATTGGAATGGCATCATCCCTAGATCTTTCAGGGTTTTTTGAGGAAGAGGTATGGAAAACATCTTGAAATTTCTTTCCAGCACAGTGATTGCCTTGCTCAAAACAATTTAATCTGAAAGGCGAAAAAGGAAGTTTCATTATCACAACTGCAGCAATGATATACACACACTGAATTCTACCTCATGAGCTCAGAATGTTTTCTTTTAACACTTGCTGCAGGACGTGTCCCAAAGGAGGATCAGGTTCACATCAACACACACACCTGAGGATTTGTTTGACAAGATCGAAAATTCTGCAAGTGAAATGGGCTTTCATGTTCACAGAGGCCACAGTAAGGTTAGTACATGCTTTCCATCAACTACAACAATATACACATACTGAAATTACATTCAACGTTGATGTATGTGATTTTTCAGCTTAAGTTGACGCGAAACTGCAACAGATCAAAGGATCAAAAGAACTCTGTCTCCTTTCTAGTCTGCACTGAGGTAAAAATGCCACAGTTTGCACCCCCTGTTGCCAGGAAAAAGGCTCCTGACAGATCGGCTAACAATGAAGTGTTGTGCCATTTGTGATCCCAGGTATTTGAGCTTAGCCCCTCTTTGTATGTCGTAGAGCTCAAGAAGATCCATGGTGATCCTGCATTGTACAGACAGGTAAGAACTGCTACTAATAGCTGCACTTGTCACGGTCATGGCTTCATAACCGAACAAACATTAACAGTTCGAGTAAGTGATCCTGCTTATTGAAATGTGTCTGCAGCTCTGTGAAAGGATATGCAGTGACCTAGGTGTGCTCGAGGCAGATCAGATCTTCGGGACTACACCGACCACCGATGATCGTGCTAGCTTGGACAAACGATCTGCAACGCCTTTGGTTGCATTGTGACGAAGGCTGTCCCCCCTGAGTCCCTGACGTAATGTAGCGTGAGATTTAGTGACGACGAAGCAGTTCAGCTGCAACGCAGCAAGGAACGGTTGGATTGTAAATAGGATCATAATCCCTAGAAATAGAGAAGATAAAAGAGTGTAGCCGTGTAGGAGTATGCTCCAATGTAAATAATAAAGTAGTAGCCACGGGCGTAAAACAGAATGTAAAATCTAAGAAATAAATAACTAAATTGTTTCCGGTGGCATACACAATCTCCACATTTACTAGTTAGCGGTGGCTCATTTCCTTTTAACGTGCATGCAAGTACTTCCTCTCTTTCAAATTATATAAGAACTTTATGTCTTTTCTAGATATATTTTTTTATACGAACCTAGATATATATTTTGCTTAGATACACAGTAAAAGTTATGTATTAAAAAAATCAGAATGTCTTATGACTTGAAATGGAGGGAGTATTTCATCAAGATGGAATACAACAATAAAATGAACTTAACTTATTTCATTAATAATGAATGGTGGGTGAACACCTCACAAAAATTGTCTTTAGGACCCCTTAGGATGGTAGGATTCTCAATATGATTTTGGAGAATTCTAACCCTTTTTTCTCGATCATGCAAAAGATTTGTGTGTTTTTGTATTAAGAGATAAATTTTGAATACAAAGCATTTTTGGCACTCTAGGTGGGCGAACCGATATAGTGTTAAGCATTAGCTCTCCCTAGAAGAACAGTTGTACTCCTAAAGTATTACTCGTTGTAACAAACGACTTAAGAATTTTGTGACTTATTTTAGATTCTAACCCTTCGGAAATTTTCCCTCGAATGAAGAGCCCTTTGGAACAAATGAACATGGTTGTCAAATTCCTATGAAATTTCTATTTAGTGACTTGTTTCATACGAATTTTAGAGGATTCCTAACAAGATGCCCAACCTCTTGGAAGCTTCTCATTGTGTCTATCTCTTGGCAACCCTATGTTAGGTTGTTTCTATAGGTTTCTTGTGTCTTTTTCCCTTTCATTGGATCCAATCATTTGATTTTCCTATCCATGTCTTTTTGAGAATCAGCATCAACCGGCTTATTAACCGCATAATCTATCGGTTGAATAGCCCCTCTAAAGAAATCTCTGTTTGAAAAGGTATATTTTTTATTACCTCAATAATCTCTTCGTCTGTAGATGTTACTAGTTCATAGCAGTCCTATGTTTTTCTTATTAACGTGCTATATGAGAATCATTAGTTCAAAAAAAACCTTTGTAAATAGATGAATATAAATTCACCATCCCAATAATGCATGTTAGTTTGGTCGTTTCTGGCTGGCTGATTCTCGCTGGTGCTGGTTCATTGTGAGAGAAAAACACTGTTGAATCGCTGGCTGGTAGGTGCTGATAGTCCAAGCGAACAGGGCTTATTAATATCTTTGCTCATTTGACCCCCATGAACGAAATTTGGACTCATTTTACTCTCCTTAATTTAAACTAGTATATAAGAAATTTTCATGCGCACGTACTTTAATGTGAACTAGCATAAATTTTTCTAATATACAATAATACACAAAAAGAACATGCTTTGTTTTTGTAATAATGACAATATCCCATCTACAATTTTAAAAATTGAACTAAACAAAAATACAAAAAAAAACTTTCAAGACATATTTGATTAGTTCAAATGAGTTTTGAGTAAAATGAGCCAAAGTCTTGTTAGTCAAATGACAAATTATATTATTTGGGTTACAAAATGGATGTTTTTCCTTTTGAACAAAAATCATGAACAACACTAGAAATACATCTTTCGTATAAGCCCAACAGAAGGCAGAATTTGAGGACCGCGCGTAGCGCGGTTGGCAAAGTTCGCTGGTTGCGACGCTGCCCGCCCGCGTTCGAGCCCTGCTCGGCGCACGTGCTCACCGGGGTTTTTCCCCAGAATAAATGTTGAGTTGCCTCGCACGGACGAGCCACCACTGTCATACCTATCAGCCGTGTACTCTTAGCCTTAGATACAGGTTGTAGATCTAGCTTACGCACTAGGGGTGTGAGTGTGTTGGGGTGTGAGTGGTGTGAGTTGTGCGTGAGTTCAGATACTACAAGCTTGTATACGAAGGGTGAGACAATAAAAAAAAAAGAAGGCAGAATTTCAGAAGTACGTAAACATCATGTAAGAGGCGCTTTCCAACGCTTTACTGAAACGGCCGTACCCGAAGGCAATCCCACTTCCGCCGCCGCCGCCTGCCCGCCGCCGCGATGCAGCATCACCTACGCCGATGCGGCGGCGGCGCCCTCGCCGCTGTCCGAAGGCTCCGCCACAACGCTTCCACTGCGGCAGCGTCGCCTCCTGCGTCCTGGAGGCGCCCCTGCCCTCCTCCACGGCTCTACTCCACCGCCGGTGGGCATCTCTCCTCTCCCTCCTTGCTTCGTCCCCTTCCGAGGCTTCGAGTTCCCGCGCGATAGTATGATTGCGCTGTGTATCAAATCATAAATTGGCTATTTTTTTCTAAAAAAAATTGCTGCAAGAAGAGCACAACGTTCTGGAAATCTTGTTTCAGTCCCCTTGTTTTTTTGCATCAGAGATGAGCCAGCAGTTGCCTGCGAACCTAGTGGGGATCATGGAGCAGAGAATGAAGTTGATCGAGCAGAGGAGCGCCTACCTCCAGGAGCAAATCAACCAGGTAATTTCAGATGGGCAAGCTTCTCTTTGATGATTTCATTTATGAACAAGAGTGGACAGCTTAACGTTGTGCTAGAATTTTAAGATAAGACTAGCTGCAATAGCCTTGATGTGAGTTGGTGTTAATGAAGACAGCCAGCCGCCTCGCCCGAAGAGTACTCGAGGGCTAACAAGGAGTTCCGCAAGCTGGAGAGCACCATGGAGTTGATCAAGGAGCTGAGATCGAAACAGGAGGTTGTAATCTGGTGGCATTTTTGCAAGATGCAACTTATTGTTTGAACTATCAAGGATTCAGAGGAGTCTATGTGTTTGTATTGTAGGAAATTGAGGGTCTCAAATCTTTGGTGACAAATGCTCATGAAGAGAAAGACATGCGTGAGATGGCAGCAGAGGAGCTTCTTGAGGCTGTTGAGGAGGAGAAACGGCTGCAGAATGAGCTGTTTAGTGCGTTGCTTCCTAAAGATGAAGCAGATGAAAGGGATTGCATATTGGAGGTGCGGGCAGGTAAAGCAGATCTTGCCCTTGCCCACACACATGAGCACAATTCACCTTCTAGTTTCACTCTGTTATTGGGCAACAAGTGATTGACAGTGGTGCCATATTGCAGGAACTGGAGGAGAAGAGGCATCTTTGTTTGCAATGGATATATTTAGAATGTCAGTTATCTTGCTCTGCAGCTAATATGTGTGATCCTCACTCCTCAGTCTGCGTTGCTAAACTCTATTCTTCTATGTTGTAGGTACGAGAAATATGCCCAGAAGAATGGGTGGAAATTTGACGTCATTGACATAATGGAGTCTGCTGTGAAAGGATACAAGGTACAACCTTAGTTAGTATTTCCCAACTTGTGTTTGGACTTTGGACATATGCACATGTTTTTTCACTGTTGCCAAGATACTATCACCATTTTAAGATTTGGAAGCTGAGAAACTCTTAATAATTCATATATCTTATTGTTATTCATTTGTATGAAGGAAGCTAGTGGAACTATATCAGGTCCTGGGGCGTTTGGCAAACTAAAGTTTGAGAGTGGCATTCATAGAGTTCAGGTACAATAACAGACCTACTTACCATATCAATCATATTAACCTACTTGGGGTATTTTATAATTCGACCTGTCTACTCATGGCAGCGTGTGCCAGTGACTGAGAAATCTGGACGAGTGCACACTAGTGCTGTATCAGTTGCTGCTCTTCCGCAAGCTGATGAGGTTGTGATTCGATATAGCTTTTTCTTTGGCATGTTCCTCTCCAGTTTGTTCATTTGGACAAGTTATGGCATGACTATAACAGTTATAAAATCGTTTCTTACGAAAATGCAGGTTGATGTCCAGCTGCGGAATGAGGACCTGAGAATTGATACCTATCGATCAGGTGGCTCTGGAGGTCAGTCTGTCAATACAACCGATAGTGCTGTCAGGATAACTCATATTCCTACCGGAACAGTCGTTGCAATCCAAGATGAGAGATCGCAGCACATGGTAAGGGTCTCGTTTTACAATTCATGAAACGATTTTTTGTGTGCACATTAAATGCCATATCTTTGGGTTTCTCTTTTAAAACCTGGAAATTAGTAGTTCCTAGAGCTCAATTTCATGCATTATCACTCATGTTTCATCCATATTTACTAGTTTATTCATAGCCTTGTTGTCATTAGTACAATCGCATGCATTATCCGTAGCTTTCAAATCCAATGAAACTAACATGCTAATTTATCCCTATAGAACAAGGCCAAAGCTCTGAAAGTTCTCCGAGCGCGACTGTATGAGTTGGAGAGGCATAGACTCCATATGGATCGATCAAAGCTTCGATCAGAACAGGTAATCTAAAGCCGAAATTTCTATCTCACATGTTAGTTGTTAACGCCTCCTGGGCCTAACTTGTTAGCAGATTGGAAGTGGTGACAGGTCTGAGCGAATCAGAACATACAACTTTCCACAGGGCCGTGTCACGGATCATCGTGTTGGAATCACACACCACGCCATAGCAGATGTCATGGAGGGGGAGAGCCTGGACGTATTCGTTGATGCACTCCTGCTTCAAGAAGAGATGGACGCCATTGCTTCATTTGGCTCATAACTAGATTATACCTTGTAATAGTGAACCATGTCACAAACAAAACAGAGGTCAATGAAAACAATACTGAGCAGTCCATAAGATTTGCCTGTGTGCATAGTGTCCTGTTTTGGCGTCTGCAAGTTTTACATTATGCTGAATTTTAATACAGGCATATGTTGTAGTTGTAGCCCATAAATGTCTTGCTCATCCAATTCTTTCCAAACTACAGCTGTGCTGGCAAAGTTTGGTTCCTCATTCTTTCCAAACTGCAGTTGTGCTGGCATAGTTTTGTTATTCATGAACTTGGTGCGCCTGACTTATCTAAGTGCAAACATGTTTATAAGTGATCCTCACTCCAGCTTCAGTAAGATGTTCTGGGATATAGATGACATGCTGACATTTGAGTTCTGTTGGAAAATGGAAATCTCGTTGTGATAATATGGTAATCAACCATCAAATTTCTTTATGGAACTTGATGGCAACGATTGACATGTATAATGTGAACATGTATAATGTGGTTAACGAGAAAGGAGCCATTTTGATGTAAATTCTATCTGTTGTATAAGATTGCAAACTTTATGTTAAAAGCAGAGATTTTGCACAGCAGAAAATATGTGGCACACTGAAGTGGGAGATCTGTATGACCACAATATTGCATTCCATGAATACCATTAATCTCTGTTTTCTTCTATTCGATGAATACAATCAATGTCCTTTTTCTTAGCAGATTTAACAAGGCAATGAGCTCTAGAATTCATTTGTGAAGGAAATGCTTTTACAGACAGCGCACCCTGGACCAATCAACCAAGCACTTGGTCCAATCCACAGCGCAAGAAGAACAGATGAGCATAGGGATGCTCGTCCTTCTAAAAGCCGCCTGCTGTCCGACTAGAGATGGGATGAAAACAGACGGAAAAACTCCTCTACTATTTCCGTTTCTATGCTCGTCCTTCTAACACCCTATTGTCTGCATGAAAATGGACCGAAAAACTCTCCCGTTTCCGTTTCTATATCTTTATCAAAAAACGGGATGGGGATAAAACGGAATTAAAAACGGATGGAGGTATACACGTTAGTACAGAAACAAAAAATACGGGTGGAAAGCTGGGAAATCAAGTTACAAATACTATGATCAAACATTCTCGAGTATACAAGCAAAAAAAAAAAAAAAACATGCCATGTGTTAACATGCATAATTGATGAACAGTAGGTTTGTGAACATATCAAATTCTAGACATATCTCACATAGACAGAAAACGGGATGAAAAATGAATAAATATGGCTCAATTCCGGATGAAAACGGGATCAAATACGGAAACAGAATCCCACAAATACGGCAACGGAAAATGCAAATTAGAAAACGGAGCAGGTCGGAATGGGATTTTTTTTTTTCCATCTGTTTTCAACCTACTCTTCTGATCCTATCTCTGTCGACAAACAACCAAAGTCATCTGCAACACAATTGGAAGCTGGAGAACCTGGTTACATTTCATCTTGCAAAATTTATCCACCAGCAAAACATTTCACTACAAATGAGAGAACAAATCGGAATACGACCAGGATCCATAGGACAGAAGGATCATCTAGCATGTCAAGAATAGGATTTACGATGAGGAGACTCTGAAATGGGGATCCTAACACTCTGAAAGACCACTACACTCAGAATTTTCAGTTCCTCCTCGGATTGTTTCGCTGCACAACGGAAGCGCAATGGAATTGGGGCAAGCAAGCAGCAGATTACAGCACCAACAATCTCACGATTGCAAGGTCCCAAACAGCGGTGGGCGATCCTGATCCTCCCTCTGTGGTGGCACAGAACCTGCAAGAATGTCACAGCAATCAGTAAACAGAGGATAACAGATTGGCTTCCCATCTGCAGTGGTTGGTTCGATGTAACACAGAATTCGCTCACCTTGCGCTTCCTGTTTGACAACAGGCTTCTTCTCCTCCCTGTATGAAGGCGTCGGCAGTGGCACCGAGGTGGCAGCCGCTGCAGCAGCGGCAGCAGCGGCGAACGCCAGGGCAGGCTGCTGCAGGGGGTTGAGCTT
>DXKC01001160.1:0-10996 GCA_031170775.1 Cymbopogon citratus
ACCACCGACTTTGGCATCCAACCATGAGATGGAGGCCGGGCCCACCTATCATTGGGGGGTCGGCCGACCCCCACCTGGTGCCCAACTAGGTCGGTTGGCACTCCACCGCCTTCCTCATATTGAACATGTGATGGAAATCCTCCACCCTTGATCCTAAGGCGGTTGGAAGGTCGGTTCATCCAACGGTGGAGGATGGGAGGCACACGGATTGCTGACATGGCGCTGGAGTAGCCCCTACTCCACCTCCATCTATAAATACCCCCCATAGGCCTTCACTTTAGAGTATGAAAACTTAGGAGAAAGCCATTCTCTAGTATCTTAGCTATGTTAGTGGGAAGGGAGTGAGGAGTCTCCAAGGAGAAGTCCCGGACTAACGGGAGTCTTCTTCAGGGAGCGCCTCAGCGGATGCGAGTCTTCTTATAAGTCTTTTATCCGAGTCTTTCCTAATATTTAATATTCTGGTCTAGTACTTTAAGTATAAGAATCATTTTACTTGGCGCACTATCTTAATTGAGACTCTTAGCCTAAGGCTTAGCTTAGAGTAGCAAGAGCTAGTGTAGACGTGGTGTCTAGACTACTTCTTGCCAGTGTGAACTTCTTGTCGCAGTTGTGTAGACCCTAGCGGTTATGGTGGCAGATTCTGCTAGTGCCTGGAGTTCCTTGCATCTGTTGTATGCAAGTTGCCAATAATAGTTGGGCTGAGCATGGTAGTCGCTTAGGTGACGGGGAGGTGAAAAACCTCGTTAACTCAATCAACCTTTTCAGGTATCGCCCCTAGTAAGTGAGAGGTGAGAACCTCGACTATACTTAGAAAACCAAGACCAGATATTAGTACTTGTTAGACCTCTCTATCCTATTGTCCTAGACCCTTTGTTTCATCACCGGACGACCTTGAGCCTAGTTAGTTCACTTCACGTTCCCCGTGGAAAATACGATACCTGGAATACTCTTGGTGAAGGCTACATTGACTACCCTACGTTTGTGGTATATCCATTTGCCACTTCTGGTGTCAACAAGCTTTTTGGCGCCTTTGCCGGGGAATGGTAGCTGTTCTAACTTAGAACCATGTCGTCCGAGTTATCCTTCTTTTACCTTTCTTTTCTTTTTATCCTTTCCACACCATGAACCAAACACCCATTTCTCATCTTGCCGCTCCAAAGGGCGCTAGTTTGGAGCCACCACCATCATCCCATCCTATTCTTTCACCTAGCTATGAACTTCACCCTGGTTTCATAGCTATGGTTCAGAAACTATCTTTGTGGGGAAAGAAGATGAAAACCCTTATACTCACTTATGTAGTTTTGAGCAATTGTGCTCATGTCTTCTTATTGAAGGCATGACACGAGATATCATGAAATGGAAGCTATTCTCGTTCTCTTTGACGGGGACAGCTAAACATTGGTATGCTCGGCATGTAGAGAGTGTGCATGGAGACTGGGAAAGCCTTCAATGCAAATTTTTCTCAGCTTTCTTCCCTATCTCTCGTGTTGTTCATCTTCAAAGAGAGATCCTAGACTTCCAACAAAAGAAGGAGTCTCTAGGTGTGGCATGGGCCTGTTTCTTAGATCTAGTATCCCTAGGCCCTGATCTTGCTTTAACCGAGCCAACATTATTGCCACACTTTTACCTTAGCCTTAGCAAAGATTCTGCACAATTCCATGACATCTCTTCTGGAGGAGCATTTCTTCATCATACCCCTAGTAGAGGTAGGAAACTTCTAGACAAAATTCTTGAAAACACCCACCACACTAATGTGTATGATGAACCTTCTAAAGAAGAGAAGGAATCCATCCCCAAGCAATAAGAAATCTCGATAACCGAATCACCAACAATGCCATCCAAAGATTCTGCCATCGATTCTGAACCACAAATACCACATATATCGAAGGAGGAAGAAACCCATCTGCTAAATCACTCCTTTGATTTCAAGGCTAAATCCTTAGATGACCATGCTAGTTTTGGGAATGCCCCTAATTATCTTGTCCAAAAGAGACCTCCCAAGAAACAGCGTTCAAACCTTCTCAAGAAGAGATCTCTTCAGGAAAATCCCAAAATAGCACCATTCTATGCCTTGAGTTCTCAAGTAGCACATAGGGAAAAATCTAGGATCCTTGGTAAACATAAGAAAGGAATGCCAACCATGACCATAGAAGGAGGACCAAAGTTCCTTAGAGAAAATTATATCCTCTCCCCTTCTATGCCCATATTTGCCATATCCTTTGAGCCTACCTCTAAACTTATCCTTGATCCTGATGATCACAATGGTGCTCTTCACTATAAGTTGTATGATGATCCAGTCATTGACGCTGGGGATTCATTAAGACACCCAAGGCATGGAAGTCATAAGAGCCATAAATCTAACCAAAATGAAAAACAACAACAGTTGGAGAATCTATCCACTATTATAAATCAAGAATGGTTGGATGAGGCCAAAGATTCTAATGAAATCACTAAAATGCCTACTCACATAAAAAACATCCTATCAAGTAATGGGCATTTCTAGTGAAATTTATTATGATCCTAGCCTTGGGATGAACATCATTCCTCATTTCCAAGAGAATGCTTTGGGAAATGAGAAGCTTGGTCATAGAATAGGCAAAGAATATCTACCTTTTTGGACTTCTGAACCTCTTAACAAAAGGGTGGAATCCAATCCTTTTCTTGATCCAAGGGGTGAGCTTAAGATGATTTCACAATCAACCATGACATATCCAAGTCTTGAGGAGGATTTGGAATGTCATGAAAAGAAAAGCACTCACCCACTTCTTGAGATGGAGGATCCCATCAATGAGCATGGAAGTTATCCTTTGATCATATCATCAAGTCCTTGCTCATTTGAGAAATCTCCCAACTCAATCCTTCCTTCTACCACTACCAAACAAAAGATCTATAACTCCTTCGCTCTTCGTGTGCACAAAACCTTTGAAGTAGAGGTTGTAGATGCTTTTGTTTATCATAAATTCTCCAAATCTTATAGTGGTATGACTTCTTGTAGTTAGGCCTCCACAAGTTGGCTTCAAATTAACATCATGCAACTTGGGTGCCTAACTTGAGTAGGTTGGTAAGACTTGAGGTTCTACTAGTGTGTTGTCACCAGTAGAATCCCTACACTTGATGTTGTCTTAGTTTCCATAATATAGGGCACACCTTACACCAAGTGTGGGGGGTCATTTGACCCCCTCGAACACATTTAGGCGTTAAAGGACATCCCAAGCTAAAAGCATCAGTGTAGAAACACATTATTAGAGGTAAGAATGCACAAGGAAAGAACCAAAGTGGCTGGAGCCTCCAAGGTGGGGTCGTCCGACCCCACCATGGACTCCTCAGCCCACCAGTCAACCTCCATTACGTTGTGTCATACTTCTTGACTGGTTTGTCACTTTCCCCTCTTCTTGTTTTGTGCATCCCTCTTACTTTTGTCTCTAACCCTCTAAAATAAAATAAAAAAATTTTGCTTCACCACTCATTCTCTTGTCTCTAGAATGAATCTTGTTTATCCTATCCTGCCTCCTTTCTCTATGTTAGCATGCTTTGGTTTGGGTGTACTAATCGATCGATCGATCATACCTCCATAGTCTTTTTGAATTAAGCATGGTGCTTAGGTTGAATAGACTACCTTAATCAAACAAGACATGGTGTTAAGCTTGATTATTGAATCAAATATGTTTGCATAGAACTTAGTTGTAGTTTTGGACTATCCCTTGTAGCAAAAATATTCATACCTTAGTGGGATATAGTCATGATATCATTCATAGAGATGTACCCCTCTCTGCTTGAATTTTGGTCCTAGGAAGCCTCCATAGTGGGGTCGAGCGACCCCTTTTTGTGGCTAACCAAGACCATATTTGGCCAAACCACCTCTGAGACGTGGGGAAGTTCAAATCCAAAACCCATTCGCTCCGAACCTCCCAAACAAGGGTCGGGCGACCTGGGTATGGTACCCACTCGGTCCCAAACTTAGACAAACCATTTCTCATCACCTAGATAGTGTAGAACCTAAACCTGCTCACTCCAAACCCATCAATTAGGGGTCGGGCGACCCCAACATTGATGTGGTATAAAAGTCCTGAGCTGGTTCTACATCAATGAGAGCTCAAGGAGAAGCTTGAACAATTGGTTCCACCAAGTAGGGGTCGAGCGACCCCTAGTTGGAAGACCCATCCTAACGTGGCTGACCCAGAGTGTTGTACCATCACTTAGAAGCTATTCCTAGTTGCAACTCTTATGGAAACAAGGGTTGTGATCTTAGGCAATAGCTACCTCTGACCTCTCCTCCTCTTTTCCTTTACCCCATTCCTTCTCACCTTAAATTCAGCACCATCTATCCTCCTCTATGTCGCCCAAGTTACCTAGAGTAACTCCACCATAGCCCCTGCAAGCACAAAGTGTGAAAACCTAGAGGCCGTTGAGGATTAAGCCCAACCATACCCTTGAAGCCTCCCTTTTATGAACCACAAGGGCATTGGTGGTGGGCTGGACAAGGAAAGTTCTTTTGCTCCCTCGTTAAGAGGAGAAATAGTAGTTGTGGGAGTAGAGAACTCTACAAGTTCTTCCAAAGACCAGCCAACGGAAGAATAGTTCTCCATAATCAATGAGCCATTAAGATGGTTCGAGGATGACTGTTTGAGAAGAGAGTTATGAAGAAGGTCCTTAGTGCGGTTTGCACACTTAAAAATAACAATGGGGCACGAGGACCTCGTCCTTCGACCTTTTCTCCTTAAAACATCTCAAACCTCTTTGCAAATATGCTAGGCACAAAGTTAAGCTCTTTCAATCTTTATCATTGTAACTTGTGCCTATGATCCATTAAATAAAATGAGCACTATTTTGTTCTTCTGGTAGGACACCTGCACTTGATGTTTCCCATGTCTTTGCATTTCAAAATGCTCAAGAACCCAAGTGTGGGGTTCGATCGACCCCAACTATGTCCCTGAAATCTTCTCAACATACCACAACGTAGAACATGGCTTGACATGTTGGCACGACGAAATCTGACTCAAGTAGGGGGTCAGACGACCCCCACATTGATGGCCAACGAAAAAACAAGTCTGTCGAAATATATTCTCAACAGAGGAGATTCAGATGGCAGCAACGGGCAAGCAAAAGTGGGGTCGCCCGACCCCACCTTGGAGCCCTAGACCCACCAGTCAGCATCCACTCATCGTCTGCGTGCCTCCTGACTGGTTCGCCACTCCTACTCCCCCTCTGTTCTCTCATTTATCTTTACTTTTATCTTTTATTTGTTTTTCTTAGATAAAATAAAATAAAATAAAAACAAGAAGACTTGCATCTAAAAAAATGATATGATTTATGATATTTAAAAGAGTAAAAACATCACAAAGAAAGTGTCACAATGTCTAATTCTTGCATATGCTTATGCTTGTGGGTCACATATCTTGATAGGAATATCATACTGACTAAGTTGTTGACAAATGTGATATAGTTCTTTGCTCATGATTCATACCCTTTTTCTATTCAAAGTGCTTAGAGATTTATTTTGAAAAATATCATAAAACCATAGTGTCACTTACTCCTCAATAGTGAGAAAATTCCTACCAAAGCCATATATGTTATACCATGATCAAAACCCCTTCTATTTACGCTACTTGTATTTGTGTTGAGTTTGGTCAAACCTTATTGACCCTAGTCGAGAATTTTGTCATAGTCCCAAGATCAAGATCACATACACACCACATATACATATGCTACTTCTACACTGGAAGTACGCAAAAATATGCCATCCATCTCCATCATAAATATGCTCCATGTTTTAAAGTTTTAGAATATCTCTCTAAGTGTGGTTTAGTAAAAGAGACACAAGGCTATGCAAAAAAAAGTGGACACATGAAAGTCCATCACTTTGAAAAAAATGATAGCCATGTCTCAAATAAAATAAAGTAGAGAGAGATCTCAAATATAGGAGCAATCTATCCATCATTTTCCATACACTTGCACATCTTGATCTAGGATTATGACACTCTTCTCCTTGGATCCTTGTTTTGACTTTACAATATATGCAATGCAAGTATGCTACCTTGTTTATCCCTACCTAAGCGCCACATAAGCTTGATAGATGTAGGATGAAACAAAAGAAGGCAACCTTATTTTATGCCTTGGTAAGGAACCATATGCTTATTGAGTGATTTGAGAGTACTATTTGAGGAGTAAGAATGAACTATGTGCTTCTTTTCAAACCACTGTCAAAAACTCTAAGTACTAAGGATATGAAAATGGGAAGATGATTTTGCTTAAGAACTATTCTATTTTTCAATATCTGAAGGATATATGCCAGACAATACCACATAACCCACTAGTATGAGATATGTCTTGAATAAAGCTTTGTGTTTGCTAATATCTTAAAGATGTCATAATCATAGGTTATCATTCTCTCTAACCTTTGCTTGAGGACGAGCAAAGACTTAAGTGTGGGAGATCTTGTTGACGGTAGTTATACTACGTTTTTACCCTATCAAAACCGTCAACCAGACATTCATTCTGGAAGGAAACCACCAAACAAATAGTGACTTAGGTACAAATAACTTGGTTCCATATGTACTTGTCATTATTTGGTTGCAGGCACTCAAAGTAGGTACTTTTCAGTGTCTCGAAGCTCTATATGAAGGTTGGGCAACCAATTAAGTATGGCCAATTGAGAAACCAACTTCACATTCATTTATAACATAGCTTCTAGAGACAATGTGCAAAAGATGAGCACAATATAGGGGTCGGCCAACCCCACCATGGTGGGCCCAGCACCACCATTGTGCTTAGAATTGCATGAGGAAGCTACCTGCAGAAGATGAGCCTTTGGTTCCACCAAAGGAGGGTCGGCCGACCCTCATGTGGGGCCTATCCAGCCACTGCCAGACAGCCAGGATCCTACCAACACAGTCCCAAACAAGTGCCACCCTTGGATCACAAGTGTGTTTCCTCTCAACGTATACAAGATAAAGTCACATGAATCCATAGGCCCACAATGAAGGAATCGACGTGAAATGAAGATACCCAACACATGGACATGACTCCCTGACATGTGGGAACACCCACCAGGGGGCCCACATGACATTGAGGGGGTCGACCGACCCCCTTGTTGTGAGCTTCGAAGCTCAGCTGCCTACCACCGACTTTAGCATCCAACCATGAAATGGAGGCCGGGCCCACCTGTCATTGGGGGTTCGGCCGACCCCCACCTGGTGCCCAACTAGGTCGGTTGGCACTCCACTACCTTCCTCATGTTGAACATGTGATGGAAATCCTCCACCCTTGATCCTAAGGCGGTTGGAAAGTCGGTTCATCCAACGGTGGAGGATGGGAGGCACACGGATTGCTGACGTGGCGCTGGAGTAGCCCCTACTCCACCTCCACCTATAAATACCCCCCATAGGCCTTCACTTTAGAGTATGAAAACTTAGGAGAAAGCCATTCTCTAGTATCTTAGCTATGTTAGTGGGAAGAGAGTGAGGAGTCTCCAAGGAGAAGTCCCGGCCTGTCGGGAGACATCTTCGGGGAGCGCCTCAGCGGATGCGAGTCTTCTTGTAAGTCTTTTATCCGAGTCTTTCCTGGTATTTAATATTCTAGTCTAGTACTTTAAGTATAAGAATCATTTTACTTGGCGCACTATCTTAATTGAGACTCTTAGCCAAAGGCTTAGCTTAGAGTAGCAAGAGCTAGTGTAGACGTGGTGTCTAGACTACTTATTGCCAGTGTGGACTTCTTGTCGCAGTTGTGTACATGCCTAGCGATTAAGGTGACAGATTCTGCTAGTGTCTGGAGTTCCTTGCATCTGTTATAGGCAAGTTGCCAATAATAGTTGGGCTGAGCATGGTAGTCGCTTAGGTGACGGGGAGGTGAAAAACCTCGTTAACTCAATCCACCTTTTCTTGTATCGCCCCTAGTAAGTGAGAGGTGAGAGCCTCAACTATACTTAGAAAACCAAGACCAGATATTAGTACTAGTTAGACCTCTCTATCCTATTATCCTAGACCCTTTGTTTCATCACCAGACGACCTTGAGCCTAGTTAGTTCACTTCATGTTCCTCGTGGAAAATACGATACCTGGAATACTCTCGATGAAGGCTACATTGACTACCCTACGCTTGCGGTATATCCGTTTGCGACTTCTGGTGTCAACATTTGACCCGTGGGCAAGATGTAAGTAACCATTGTTGATTTCACTATTTGTTCATATGACATGTTGAAATTTGAACTGTAGACTAACAATTGATGTTAATGACTCATGCAGGGGCTGGACAAAGGTGACCGACAAGAAGAGTTCATGCCATGTCAATGGCATCCAGGGACTGCTGATTAGAAAGCACTACCCTAGCTTGCTCACCATCGAGGGTAAGACGATCGTGCCCAACAAATGGGACCACATCTACTAGGTTTAGGACACAACCGGCGAAGTCCTTGCTCACAAGATCAAGAGGGAGTTCTGGGTGAGTCTTTGCATCTCATAGCATATCTCAATACTACGCATTCATTGGACTTTCTTCAAACAATGAAATGATGTTTGATGTCTGTGTGCAGTTGTACTTCAAGTTGGAGGAGGGGCAGGACGAGGAGCGGGCGGCGCGGCAGGAGGAGGCGGTCTGCCACAACCGTCTCAAGGACTTGTACTACGAGGCGCGTTGATACTACACCAAAGTGTATCGCAAGGTGGTGAAGAAGGACCGAGTCAGGGAGTTGATACTGGACAGGGAGACCGATCTCACCGAGGAGTGGTACTTGCAGGTAATTAAGTAGGAAACATCCATTATGATTTCTTACGTGACACATTCAATTCATCTTCTGGAAAATCAAATACTTGAATGTCATATAGGAGTGTCTAAGTTGGTGCGATAGGCGCGAGGATTGCTGGCTTCATCCAAGCTGGTGCGATAGGCGCGAGGATTACTGGCTTCAAATTGTGCATGGGTGGTGTACGGACAAGGCGTATGAGGAGTGCAGAGAACGTCAGGACCGCCGCCTGGCGCATCCTACGGTATCACACCACCAAGGGAACCAGTGCCTCCCAGTGTTCATGAACACATGGGTATGCTTCTGCTGATCCATTTATTATAGCTCTCAATTGTCACTACTTGTAACCATTTTTGTGTTTTCCTCGCAGACGGAGACACATGATGGGTAGGAAATCAATGAGTTCATGGGGTACGTCCTTGCTCACAAGGGCAAAGCATCATCGGCACCCACCGTCTACGACCCGGAGGAAGGGCCCGAGGCCTACACCAACCCGAACGTCTACAACAAGCTCGCCAAGTACACCCCGCAGGTCTCGAGCGCCATGGGCCAACGTTCGACCCCACCACCGCCGACCTGGACACTGACCTCATGATGAGGAAAGGAGGAGGGAAGCAGCACAGCCGGTACGCTATTGCCAACAGCGCCATCGAGCCGTCCTCTGTTCAGACACTGAGCTAGATCTGAAGATGCGACATGGAAAGAGGCGGATTGCAAATCCCCATAGCGCCGCGGTAGCCGAGCAGCGCGCAGATGATGACGGCACTTCAGGTAAGTGCAGTTTCATTCGTCGTTCACTCATTTCATACATGATGTACCTTGCCTTCACATACCATCAACCTTGTGGGTGTAATATTGCAGGCCACGGTCGCACAGCTGCAGGCCAAACAGGAGGCCCAGGAAGCGGCCCATTAGCAGCAGTTGACGACACTTTCGTAGCACTACTAGCGTGTGATATCGGACCTGACCGGCCACTTCCGGTCTTAGATCCCGGGAACACAGGAGCCTCCTCCCTCGATCTTCGCTCCACCACCAGTTCCAGTTCCAGTGCACACTCCTGTACCTGTTCCGGTGAGTATATTGCATGTTACTTTAGCTTGTGCGGCCATCCTGCAGGTACTAATCACATCACTTGGCTTTTGTGTAAGCACGTCGGTGGGATCGAACCCGACTCCAGGTGCCAGCCCTCCAATGGGTCTTTCTCCATCGCATGGCTTTCCAACTTACCCGACCTGCCCCACGCAGCAATACCTATGGCCTCCTCCAGCGTCGCATCAGGGGTACTCCTCGTGGCCGCAGGTGCCGACGTAGCAGGGGCACTCCGGTCCGGCAAGCGTCCCTGCGCCGCAGTACATGTGGCACTATGGTACATCCGCGCAGTCGGGTTGGCCTCTGTTCAAGCAAGGTGGGCGCTCTGGGACCTCTGGGGACGACGCACATAGCTAGATACCTTTACTTCTCGCTTTTGGACCTTCATCGAGGAAATTATTGCACGTTGGATATGTTTAGCGTATGTCGGACATGTATGGATTCTTTTGGGCATGTTATGTGTACTGTGGAGTTGTATCGATGGATTTGAGGACCTTTATGTATGGATTCATGTTGAAACTGAATTTGATACTGAAATGTGGTTTATATGTGATATTGTTGTGAATATATGTGATGAAATGTGGGTTATATGGTATATATGTTATGAAATGTGGTCTAAATGCAAGAAAATAGAAAAAAACAAAAAAAATTACCTTGGTCATCGGCCAAGTTGGCCGTGCTGGCAAAATAGACCAGCTTTGCCGACGGCTGGCAAGGCCGTCGGCAAAGTGAACAAACCTTTGCCGACGATTGGCCGACTGCAAAATTTTTTTATATTTTAAAAAAACAAAAAAATAAATGACAAAAAAGTCTTTGCCGACGGCCTGCCGCGTAGGAAGTCGACAAAGAATTTTTCAAAAAAAAAAAAACACTTTGCCGACGGCCCGCCACGTCCGCCGTCGGCAAAGGCCGCCGTCAGCGTGACGGCTCATGGCGACGTTGCCGACGGCTGACGTGGCCCTCGGCAAAGGGGCCTTTGCCAACCAATTCTTCACCGACGGCCCTTCGCCGACGGCCGCGTGGCAGGCTGTCGGCAAAGGCTTTGCCGACGGCATTTGGCTGTCGGTAAAGAGGGCGGATCCGGTAGTGATAACCAATCATTTATATATATATATATATATATATATATATATATATATATATATATATATATATATATATTATATAT
>DXKC01001161.1:0-12730 GCA_031170775.1 Cymbopogon citratus
CTTAAAGTTTTCCTTTGTTCAAACAAAGTGGAGTAAGTCAACCACATGTTGAAGGCCTATTTTTAGTGTTACTAATCAAGTAATATATGTTCGCCTCTCTACAAAGTCGGATGATAAACTTAGATCTTACAATAACAAAACAAAAGTCTACCTAACCCCCCCACCCCCACCCCACCCCACCCCCACCCCCACCTAGAACACTAGATATTTTACCTTTTAAATTGTCTAAATAACTCCTTTATGGTTTTGCTAACGTGGCATATTATGTGGATGTTGAGTACATAACTGCTCAACTATAAAGCTTGGTATTGTAGCCTTTAAAGTATCCAATAATGTTTGAATCACTATTGGATTGTTTTGTTGGGCTATTTTGCCACCATGTCATCGTGCTAGCATGTGGGTCCATCTTGACAGGGCTTTGTATAAGCATAGGTATGGTGGCAAAATAGCCCTAGAAGTCCACTCCAAAGTCCAGAGGTCATTTGAAAGGTACTAGATGTAAGGGGGTTATGTAGTCAACCTTCAATATGCTAGGGTGTTATTTAGACTTTTTTCAATCATACAAAAATATTGGCAATGAATTAATAATCTCAGCTAATGTCCTCCTTGGCCTAACATTCGTTGCACCAATCTTGTTCATGCCCTGCCTAATCGGTATTTGTTTGGCTCCAAATGAGGGCCAATTCACAAGTTTATGTTGTAAAAGATTGAATTTAGGCTTGAATCGGGAAGCACGGATTTGTTGTTTGCCTGTAGATGATTTTAGCTTTGAAACAATTATAACATTTGTACCCCTCAATACCATTATAGTTATCATCTTTTGATCAAGCACTTAGTTTAGTGGTTGATTTTTGAATGAGATTTCATTACAAAACATTTGTACCCCTCAATACCATTGTAGTTATAACATTAGTAAACGCACTAGCCTATCAATATTTGCACCAGCAATATTGATTTTTGAATGAGATCTCATTACAAAACATATGCAATTAGTTTTTTAGAGTAAATTCCCATCACATGATTTCATGTTTCAGCAACCATCATTGCATAGGATCACAAACTCACAAGTTTTCAGCCCACATGGTGGTCTAAGTTTACCAGTGCTATGTTACAGTTTATTAGGTTTATTGTTGACAGTTTTAATTAGGTAAAAACGAATGCTTATGAGTTCCCATCTTGATCTAAGTTTAGTGGTGTTATAATACAGTTTATCAGGTAACTGTTGACAGTTTTAGTTAGGTACAAACCAAAGCTTATGAGATCCTTTTTGGAATGTTAAGTATGTCTGATCTATGTAATAAACAAAACAATATGATATTAAGTTCATGTGTCGAAACGATTCAGCATGTGCTGTTGGTTTCAACAAATAAAGAAAATAAGTTTAGTTTGCTAGAACATACTTATAAGAGCTGCATGTTCTGATGATGAATTTTTGTTACCTTTTGCATTTTTATAACAGGGTTCAATAGTCACAGATAGCTCCAACACCACATTTTGTGTCTATGACTCCGATATTGCTACAGGCTATGGTGTTGGTGCCTTCCTGTTTCTTCTCTCAGGCCACTCACTGCTAATGGGTGTTACGAGATGCATGTGCTTTGGTGCACCACTTGCACCAGGTGGAAGCAGAGCCTGGTCCATCATATATTTCACATCTTCATGGTTGTTTCAATTTCTATGCTCTATCACACATGACAAGAAAAAAACTTCAGTACTTTTCATGTCTTGTAGGCCCACTATTTATATTTCTTGGGACATCTTTGCAGGATCACATTTGGAATTGCAGAGGCCTGCCTAATTGCTGGAGCAACAAAGAACGCATACCACACCAAATACAGAGATATGGTATATGCTGGTAACTGGACTTGCCAATCTCTGCGCAAAGGAGTGTTTATAGCCGGAGCAGTCTTCGTGGTGTTCACCATGATCCTGAACGTCTACTTCTACATGTACTATTCTAAGGCCACTAGCCAGGCTCCAAAAAGGACCAATAAGACAATTCCCAACGTTGGCATGACTGGCTATGCATGAGCGACCTACTAAAACTCCCGTCTGATATTTCTTTCTTGTGTCGTTTTGTGTAATACTGCAAATATTTCTATTTTTTGTGCCGTTTGGGGTAACACTGGAATGAGTGATATTGGCACATGACTTAGTCTCGGTTAAATTTTTATTTTTCAAACTCTATCATATATGTACTGCTTTTTCCTTTCCCAGTTTCTCTTATGATGCCTCCTCTGTTGACGCCGAAACTGGTTTCGATCACACACCAGCGGACTTTGGATGCCCTAGAGGCCGCACAAGACTGTTGACGAAATATCAGAGGCAGTATATGAATCGGTAGAGGTGCGCTAGATAACGAACTGGATGGTGGCACAAGACGAACACGCCAAGATAGCGTAATAACCTTCGTCTTGCGTTTTTGTGGATTATATTGTTGTCTGATGAGATGAAATCAAGGGGGTCGCTACCCACCTTATATAGGATGGCGGGTAGGGTTATAGGTCAGTTGAATCTAGTCATGATTGGTTAAGGAAAGTATCATCTGAAGACACGGTATCTAGTACTCCCTCCATCCTAGAAAGGAAGTCGTTCTACAACTTGGGACGAATACCAAAGACACAGACCATTGTCTGCATTACCCCTATGGTCTCAATGCGGCCTTTTACAAGTCTTCATGGCCCTGGATTAAAGAGGACGTCTACAAAGTGGTAACAGATTTCTATACTCACGCTACCGTCCCTAGTGATCTTAATCAAACTTTCATTACTCTCATCCCTAAAAATAACAACCCTACTGTGCCTCAGGATTATAGGCCTATTAGTCTTTGCAATGTCATTTATAAAATCATCACTAAGTCTCTTGCTAATAGATTGAAACATCATCTCCCTGGTTATGTTTCTCAAGCTCAATCGGCTTTTATTGCTAATAGGCACATTTCCTCTAATATTGTCATCACCCAAGAGATCATACACTCCTTTAATCTTAAAAGTTGGAAAACAAATGCTTTTATTCTGAAAATTGATTTAGCAAAAGCTTTTGATAGGCTAGAATGGAACTTTGTTACTGCTGCTCTTCAGCGATTGGGGCTCAACCATAATTTTATTGCACTTATTCATGCCTGCATATCCTCTCCCACCTTTTCTGTTCTAGTCAATGATGAACCCTCTTGCACTTTCAATTCTCAAAGGGGTCTGCATCAAGGATGCCCTCTCTCTCCCTACCTTTTTGTTATTGCTATTAATGAATTATCTATCAGGCTGCAGGAGGCTCTCCAAGCTAACAATCTCTCTGGTATTACCCTTGGACCAGGATGTCCAGCTATTCACTCTCTTCTATTTGCAGATGATCTCATTCTTTGCGGAAAAGCAACAAGAGCGGAAGCATAATCTATTAAGACAATCCTATATAATTTTTGCCAACAGTCAGGTCAGACGCCTAACTTACAGAAATCTTATATCTATTTCAGCAAGAATGTCCCAAGTACTATTAGAAATCAAATTAAAGATATCTTCTATGTACCTGATTTGCAACCCAATACTATGCACCTTGGTCACCCTATTATTTTCAGTCATAGGGACAAGAACAGAGCTTATAGTTTCATCTACAATAAATTCTTTGCTAAGTTTGGTATTCTTAAGGCTAACAAACTAAACCATGCTGGTCATCTTCAATATATCAAATCTGTTCTTGCATCGATCCCTATTTATTATATGTCAATCATTCTCTTCTCAAAAAATTTTATTGAGAAAATTAACACCATTATCCGTAGGTTTTGGTGGGCTGGTATTCAGGAGGATCATATTAGCTCCCCGATAGCTTACCGCTCTTGGGATGATATCTGTAAACCCACTTCTCAAAGTGGACTAGGAATTAGAGATATGGAAACGGTCAACAAGAGCTTAATTATTCACTCTGCATGGAATATTGCCAATAATAATAATCCTTTACTCACTGCAATACTTAAGGCTAAATATTTCCCATATGACGCCTTCTGGACTGCCCCAGATAGGGGTTCTAGATATATCTTTTGGTCCTCTGTTATGCAGGTACGACAGCACATCCTCTCCAACTCTGTATATCAAATACATGCAGGTAACTCCTCAATTTGGTCCACACCATGGTCTCCTATTTGGAGTAATATCCATGAACACCTTATCACTCCAATCCAAACTAATCCCCTACCCTCTAAGGTTTCTGATTTGTGGGTTCATGACACTAACACTTGGGATCATCAACTGCTCTCCTCCATATTTACTGACCAAGCTGTCCAGATTATTGAGGCCACTCCTGTGACCTCCTCTGACCATGAAGACATCCTACGATGGGCTCCTGCTGCAAATGGTAAATGTACCTCCAAAGCAACTTATGCTTATTTGGTCAGTCAGGTATCACACCAACTTCCCAACCAAGGTTCCAGGAGCATAACTCCGGATGCAAACAACATCTTACAGAAGGCTTGGAAAAGTAAGTCAATCCCTCCCTTCCTCAAAACCTTTGCTCGGAGACTCATTCGGAGAGCTCTTGCTACAGGTGAAAGAGCAGGTAGATTCTTAACACACATAGACCAACACTGTTCTTATTGTGGCTCTATTGAAAATGACAATCACCTCTTCTTTTTATGTGATCTTCCTAGACAAGTCTGGTCCACAGCAATCCCTCCCCTCACTACTAATAATATCTTTGCAGATGAAGATGGAGTTCAATTAGCTCTCCCTATTCTTATCTCCAATAACCCCTCGGACAGTACATTGCTTAAAACTTTATTTATCCTTTGGTATATATGGAAAGCACGCAATGACCACAGGTTCAATGGCAACAAATGGACTCCATTTCGGGTACATCAAGCTGCAGCAGCTCACATGAATATCAACAGGGAGGCATCCTCTGGGCAAACATCTCCAATTGCTATGCAGGTACCAAATGATCAACCTCCTCCTATGATGGCTACACAGGAACCTGAATCTGGAGCATCTCAACCACACTCAAGCCACATATACCGGCAATTCTCCCAAGGTATGAGTTTCCCTATTGCAGGTCAAGGAAGCCACCGTGCTTCTCAACAACTCCTCCACTCAGGAGTAATCTGTTATGTTGATGCGTCCACAACCCCGAACTCTCCTGGGTATCCCCAAAGACAGGCGGGACTAGGTATTAAGTTTGTTAAAATGCAGGGTCCATTGGAGAACACTATCCAATTCAAGGCTATTATTAACGACGTTTCTTCGGTAGTAATGGCAGAAGCCGCTACTTTGGTCCTGGCCTCCAAACTTGCTGTCACACTTGATTATATAAATATTATCTTTTTTTCTGACAGCTCGCAGTTGGTGAATTTTATCGCCTCAGAAGATCATCACCATCCACCTGACTGGAGAATGAAACCCTTGATTCAAGAATTTGACAACTGTACTGCCAGCTTACAGGACAAGGTTCTCAAAATCCATAGGGTTCACAATTTGGAGGCTGATTCATTAGCCAAGTCTGCTCACTTAGAGGCAAATACTAGTCACCAGCCCTGCTTGGTGTATTGTTCCTTTGGAACACACAGTCATCAGTGTCCGTTAATCCAGGCACTGAATCTTGTAGCCATGAATTCTGTATGGTTATCAGCAGCTTGTTGCTGTTAAGTTAATGAAATGCTTGTTTGTTGTCAAAAAAAAAAAGCTGCATTAATTGCTCTTGTAAACCATGCGCATGACTGAATACATACTGCCTTCATTTAAAACGTAGCACCGTGGAGGGGGCAAAGGCAGTTGGGTGCTTCTGATTTTTGCTCGCACAGAGCGCGGTAGACATAGCTGGAGCACTATAGAGCGACTTTCTTTCCGGGACAAATTTTGAACTCACAAACGACCTTTTTTTTCTGGAACAGAGAGAGTATATCCCAGTAGATCTTTACTTGACTACGAAGTATTCCCTTACATCTGTGGACCACGTCGACTAGTTTTGTGGCATCAACCTTGTGGGCTCAACCTTGTAGGCTAGGCCATCCCCCGGACCGGCCCAAGGGTAGTCGGAGGGTATAGGAGTTTGACCCCATAGCTAGTCCCCAAGCGCCATGTATCATGATGAAAACTCCGTCTTGATCTCTTCTGACCAGCATATCTTGAAATTTGCAAATGTCTTACGTGGCCAACTAGTTGAACTGTTGACCAGGAAGTACGAACTGGCTCTTCCATCAGTTTATACCGCAAGTCAACCAGTTGAACTGTTAGCCGACCAATGTTTAGCGACTGGAAAGTCTGATTCCATAGGGATAGGGGACTTGTCTAGAAGATGCATGGCGTTTTGAAAAAGAAAAAATGACTTCACCTCAGGTGAAGTGCGCCCACTTAAGTTTTGTTGTGGAGATAAATGATGCAGATCATAAGGTGAAGTGTTGTAGGATCTCTAGAAGAGGAAAATGGGCTAGAGACGTGGGGAACATACCTGTAAAAATTCAACTTAAAACTCTATCAAAACAGAGGGCAGCACTGCCGCACCCTGAAAAATAAACTGCTCGATCTAAAACTTGGCTGACAAAAACTAGATACTATCAGCAGCTTCCCGTTGAAATTGGTTTCAACAAAATATGCAAGAAACACAAGATCTCACTTCCAAACCCTAAACAACATAACCTTAGGAACAAGAACTGCAGTAAAGTAAAGCACACGAGACACCAGATTTATCGTGCTTGCCTAAGGCCTTGTTTAGATTCAAAATTTTGAATTTTGCTACTGTAACACTTTCGTTTGTATTTGACAATTATTGTCCAATTATGGAGTAACTAGGCTCAAAATATTTGTCTCGTGATTTACAATCAAACTGTGTAATTAGTTATTATTTTTATCTATATTTACTACTTCATACATGCGTTCAAACATTCGATATGACAGAGAATCTTGTAAAAACTTAAAACTTTAAGTGCATCTAAACATGACCTAAATCCACGTGGTTGAGGTGCCAACAATGGCTAAACTAGCTTGTCCCGATTCTATGAATTGATTATCTATCCTAATTTAAAAAATATCTTAGATAATCATTTAGCCAAAGAATGACTTCTGAGAATCAGCTCCCCCATTATAAAATCAATCGAATAATCTTTCCACTGGGCCGGACCAGCACGTTTAAAGTCGCGCTCCAACTGGGCGGTGCGTTCGTGTGAACCCAAGTCCCACCGGCCAGTGGGCCCCTACCCCTAGAGTCAGCGCCGCGCGGGAAACACTGGGCTCCCGCCATTCCCTCCCATTCACACGACGCGGCGGCGGCGGCTTCCCCTCCCTCCCTCCCGCGCCGCGCCCGATCCCCCCATTTCGGTTTCTTGGCGCCAATCTCGCCTACACTTCCCGCCACGCTTCCCCTCCTCCTATAAATTCCGTCCCCACGATCCCTCTCATCCCCTAACTCCGCCGCCGCTTGCAGTTGCCGAGATCCACCCGAGAGCGACAGATCCACAGCCGAGAGGGACAGATCATCACCATGGTGGTGGCGCTGGGACCCGGCCGGTTCTACGGCAGCGGGCTGCCGAGGCCGCGCATCTTCCCGGGCGACCGCGTCGACCCGCCGGCGTCCGTCACCGACCCGCTCCTCGAGTGGGCGCGCGAGGCGCACTGGTCCATGGGCGGCTTCGGCGAGAAGCGCCTCCGCCTGCAGGGCCGCATCGAGGGCAACATCAACAAGCTCCGCCGCACCGCGCGCCGCGACGCCAGGGCCAAGGCCAAGGCTACCGCCAAGGCCCGCTCCGCTGGCCACATGCCCGCCTCGGTCGCCGCGCTTGGATCTGATGATGATGACTTCGACGGCGACGACTCAGAGGACGAGGAGGAGGTGGCGGCGCGGGAGCGGGCCATGAAGCGGGAGCTCGTTGACGACGACGAGGAATCCGACGAGTCTGAGGAGGAGGAAGAGGAGGACGAGCCACTCGCGGCCATCGTCACCGCCGCCAAGAAGAGGCGCGCGAGGAAGCTCAGCGACGAGTTCGACCGCATCGCCGTGGAGCAGCAGCTGGTGGAGAAGAAGAAGGCGGGTGCCGTGACGCCGGCGAGGACATCACCAAGGAGGAAGGCTGCCGCAACGCCCGCAGCGCCGGCGAGGGCGTCGCCGAAGAGGAAGGCTTCTACACCCGCTGCTGGGGCGCCGGCGAGGGCGTCGCCAAGGAGGAAGGCTGCTGCAACGGCCACGGCGGCTGGGGCAAGGAGGACCTCGCCGAGGAACAAGCAGTGAGCGCAGGCCGCTGTATGTGCTGCTCTAGTTCTACTATCTGTTTCTTAGCGATCATGGGGTGTTAGTATTGAAAATGTATGGTGTGGTTGTGTCGGAACTGCTGGATTGGATGGATGATGAAATGGAATCGAATTGATGGTTATATCTGGAATGGAATCGGTTTGATGGCTGTCTCTGTACTAATCCTTCGAATTTTATGAACATGCCTCATGTTTGAATCAGTAACTTTTTAACTGACTCTCATGCTTGGGAAATTGGAAATCATTTAGCATCTTTTATTTTGACGAAGTGTAAGCATCTTTTCATTTGTCCAAGCCTGAAACGGAATTACATTTGTGAGCATATGTTCAGATGCTTGCGTCTATGAACTCTGAAGTCCTAGCTTGCTACAGTGATGAAATTTGGTGTTTTTATCTCTGAGATAGACCCTGAAATGAAAGTTGTTCCTGCTCTTTGTTATATGTGGTGCTGTCTTTATGTACTCAAAATGTTGCAGTTCCTGTTCTGATACCCAAGTGGCCAAGATGCTGCCACCTTTTTTTTGGGTAATTGGGTTCCATTTCATACTGTAGTTAGTTTAAGATACAGGTCATAGGAACTAAACTGTAATCCCTGACCCCTTTGCTTGTTGCTATTGGTATATGTTAAACTTGTGGTAACAAGGAAAGAATGGTACATTTAGGCCAGCACTTCAATTCTTGCTGCCCTGCTTGATTGTGTCTAGGACCATTTCAAGTCTAATTCTATTAGTATATAGAAAAGGGTCAAAATGTCTGGCTGCTCATGTGTTGGGGTCGGAGACAATTCTTTCGATCTCTTCCAGCAGCCGCTCCTTCTCATCTGTCAGGTCCTCGTTTTGCTTCTGAAGTTCCTCGATCTGCTTGGTCTGTTCTGAATCTTTCCTGCAATCGTGTTTATAAACATTTAATTAAATATGTTTATGATTACTCGACAAGAATTTTCCTTAGAAACTTGTGTCTTTGCAGCAGTGTACCCACCTGTTCATGAAAGATAGGTTAAGTTTTAGTGATCGGACTTCCTTCTCTAGGGTTTCGCAGCGTTTAAGTACAGCTTGCATGTCAGATGGTATTACTGGTGTGGAACTTCTTTCCTTTGCTTCTGCCATTCTGAACCATAAGAATGTAATGGGACATCACATACTGTATGATAAATATAACTCATCGATCAAGGACCATTTTTTTAAGAAGGGAGAACCATTACATACTTGCGTGAGCGCTCAACCCTGCGCTTTTTCGTAGGATCTCCATTATCAGCTGCAGAGTTAACTAATTAGATTGTTTGGTGATTAAGAAGAAACTGCACAGTAGTTTATGATATTTTAAGCGATTGCTCATTTGGCACAAGTACATATGTAGGAGTACATGACAATTTATATATTTTAAGTCCCCCACAATATCTTATGAGGATGTTTTTGGGTAAGTGATTGTTTTGAGAAATCACCATATGCCAAGTATTTGGTGCCTAAAAATAAGTCATCTTCTGGATATACCTGCTTGTTCTGATGAAATGGATCCCATTCGAGTTAGGGCTGCTTTCTGCAAATGAGAAAACTGATCCATATTGAAATACTTCAACAGTACAAACTTTTGATGCTCCAGGAGTATGAGTTGAACTTACCTTTCTCTCATCTTTCAAAGTATCCTTTTGTACCCTCTCTCTGTATTCTGTAAATTTTTGAACAAATATAAACACAATTTTTAGTCTCCCATGGCTTGATAATAATGACATCATTATAGAACAGATCAAACATCCTCACATCCATGTCAGGACTCAAGTATTTGTGTTAGGCCAAGTAAAGTTTTGCTAAACTCAAGAATATCTGTATTGATAGAAGTATACCTTTGCCTTTTGATTTGCAGTCAGTTGTTCCATTTGCAGCATTTTTTCTAGTGCTCTCACAAACAGACATCGCTTGCCCTGAAGGAGGTAGCTCATCACACATTTCAAATCCAGCTGAATGAGTGGTGATAGCAGTAGAGGATCCACTGTGTGAAGGCTCTCGAGACGCTGCACCGAACCAAACCTGGTTTGCAGGAGCAACGAAATTACCATTGTTTGGTTCCATGGGTCTCTCGACCTTGGGAAGCATCAGGGAATCCTGAACTTGGGCAGTTGTCACTATGGGAAAGAAGTCTGTTCCTCCAAGAATGTTCTGTTGAAACTGCTGAGTATCATAGAATCCAAAAGAATTGCCTACTGAGGTGTCTTTGTTAGCATGGCTACCAAGCTTCTTGCGCTCAAGCGTGTCCTTGAGCATGCTCACCACTGAAGTAACAGTATCTTGTGCTGCCATATGTGGATTATCCAGAGGCGATGTTGATGAACTTGAAGGAGATACAAACTTTGGTGTATGAACAGGTGTGTTACTCATTGGTGTGCTGTTTGCTGTGTTAGTAAAATCTTGTTTTAATTGGTTAGTTGCTTCAATGCTTCCTATAGTTATTGGTGCCATATTAGTTTGCATTGCAGCATACCTCCTCCTGTAAATATGACCAAGAAAATTGAGGCAAGAACCATATATTTCATGCGAGAAGGTAATAGTGCAAATGGAATCAGAAGGTCCTGCCTTAACTCTGACGAACGACTTCTAGTCATTGGTTGAGTGCTGTGGAACCAGGCCTAGAAATGGATAAAATAAGAAAAAAACACTATTTTTTTACTCATGTACAAATTTGTGAATATGGTAGCAACTGGATAGTGAAGATGACTAACTTTTGCTAGAAGTAGGTCACTGGCTTGCATTCCCTTCTCTGCTGCATTTCTGTTTTGGCAAAACAAGCAAGATCAATAAAACTTATAATACATAGATCATAAAGTAGAATGTGATTATTATTTTTAAGAAACTGTGGAAGGCGATGTTGGTGTATAAATACAGTACTTGAGTGGTTGCTGGTTGTGGTTATTTGGATATTCGACTGAAGGAATTGCTAAATTCTGTGGAACCAAGTTGTCAGTGATAAAATTTTGTTGAGCAATGTCATGCTGTTGATTCGGAAGGCCTGTAGCTTCTGATGACAACCTGCATAGTTTCGGACAACACCTTGTGAGTTAGGAGTTACAGCTAACCAAATCATAGGACTTGATCATAATAGGAGTAGACCATTCATGCTTTTCCAACCTTTAATTGGGTAATATGCATACCTTTATATGCTTTCTTAAAGTCTGCGGTTTTCTCTTTAGAAAAAAATGGTAACACGATCTATTTAGTATCTGAGGCATAAGAGTTCAGATAGCCTTTTTATGAGATTAGTTTCAATTAATTACTGATCTTTATTTTGAGGTGTTCGTTTCACCTAAGTAGTACATAATTTCTTTCATTGGTGTATATTTACAGACCTAGCAAATTTAGTTAACTCTGCATCATTTACCAGCATCTTACCTGGATGGTTGTCGAGGACGATTGTTCACTGCACCAAATCCTGGGATCTGCAAATAAGCAGCCATACATTTAGGTGATATATTCCGAGTAAAAGATTAGCCAACATATTAAGTGGCACTTCGGTATTCATGTTAACAAAGCTTACAAAACATCCGCTATATACTTTCTGAAACGATAGAAGAAGTGATTGATCACCAGCAGAAGGGACTATATGTTCTGAACCATGAACTATTTCATCTTCATGCTCAGAGAGAGAAGAAACAAGAGGAAAATTTCAGAATTCTTGCCTCTCCATTCATAAGCCAGCTGTTGAACAACTCCTCGCTATCTTCTCTGAGACCTTGCGACATGTTCTTGAACCCCAGCATCTCCATGCTCGGCGCTGCTGCCACTCCCATTGAGTTCTCCATTACTGCCTTGAGGAAGATCTCCTCGCTGGTGTTCCTGAACAAATCAGACAGGCCCCTCCCCTCCATCTCCATGAACCCCTCTCAGCTCAACCTCCCCTCTCCTGGTGCAACAATTGACCAGATTGATAATAGGAGTCGCGAGCTTTAGTAGTATTGCAGTAGGGCCACTAAGGGCAATCACTTATTCAAGCTACAGAAGCAATGAAACAAATGAGATAATATAAAATAGAATCCCACCTAAAACACCAATTAATCTTTTAAAAATGGTACTTGGCAGAAGAGTTCAAGCACAGAAGACATGTACTAGTTGAGTGTGGCACTAGCTGAGGCTAATAAACAAAGTGATGGCAGGTATCTTCCCGCCATTGGAGGCAAAGATTCCGTTCCCCTCAATTTGTCTCATCAGTGGAAAAATCAGCCTATAAAGAATTTGGCCACTTTCGCACCAATGAATGAACACGCACACGCGGTCTATATTACGTATATGTATGAACAGAAATCAGTATATTGCTTGAATTACACGTCTCCTTATGCTGACATCTTCTGTAGATGGTCTGAAAAAATGCAACACAAATATTCCGGCAGCTGCTCTAGATTTCTCTTTGCTATGTTCTATGTTTACACAGAAACATCAAATGTCTGAACTGTTTGCATTGGTTTTGTTTTATTATATGCTTCAGTATTCCTAGTTCAAGGATTAATCTGTAGCAACTTGGTC
>DXKC01001162.1:0-18332 GCA_031170775.1 Cymbopogon citratus
AAAAAACATTCTTTGTTAGCATAGCTGACATTTTGTAAATATTTTCAACAGGATGGTCGGATCAGCTATCCAGAGTTTGAATTGATGATGAAGGGTGGTTCGGACTGGAGGAATGCCTCTAGACGATACTCAAGAGAAAATTTCAGTAGCCTCAGTCGAAGGCTGTGCAAAGATACTTTATGAAACAAGAGTAGTTTCCAAGCAGCAGTTACTGACTGACAGTACCACGCCCTCAACTAAACAGCAAGCATCAGAAGACAATGCAAAAGCAGGATTACTGGATCTGATGGAAATAAGGGTTAAAGGAGATCCCATATACCAGTTGCATGCTTGACAGACTTTGTCAAGTAGCAAGCCCTCTGGCATTGTCCTTTGTTCTGCAAGTAAACTATCCTAGGATACATATCAATGACTTAGACATAGACAGATGTAAAGGAAGCCCCAGCATCCATGCAATCCACTAACCAAATTTTGACGGTTTACTACTGTCAAATTCATAAAGAAACGAAGCTGTCCATCCGAGTGGCTAGAATTAAATTATAATCCTCAACATTAATAGATCAAAAGATCTTCAAATTGCTGAGAGGAAAAACAGTAATTTCGTCTAAACAGTATTTTACACTAAAACGATGGAGTGCACAGCACCCTGAAATGTGATGAGTTAATATGACATGAATTCAAGTAAACGACACAACTTGAAAGCTGAGTAATTAATTGGTTTGATCTGAAATACACTTGATATACTGAAAACACATTGTGTGCAACTAAAGAGCAGAATACATAAATAAAATAAAGGAAGTTGTCTTAAAATTAGATTTCAAGGCATGAAAAATCAGTCCTGGTTTTAAACTGTGTTGGAGACCCCCCCAAAAAAGAATTTTTTTCTTCAAAAAGTAGAATTCGGACCTATTTACCAAAAGTACCTGAAAATCTGTGTTTGATGGAGAAAGGTGATTGGCTCACTTTTCCAGTATTCCCAAGAATCATATCGGTGACCATTTCAGCAGTGCCTAGTGCCTAAATAAAAATTGGCAGAACAACATTAACTCTTATATCTTCTTATAAGGAAAATGACAATAGAATAGTAGAGAGCAGAGTGCCTCTATCCTTGTTGGCATGCAACAGATTCATCTATCTTATTTGGAATCAGGAACATTTACGCCCTCATGCAAAGTAATTCAACTACCATGAATCAACTCCAAGAGGAAACAAGGTATCTATCTCATCTAGTTTTTCTGTAACTACTGTTGATCAGGAATGTGAGGGTATGTTATGCTTATACAGCCTTATGCGTGCTCAAAGAATTGGATCACGGAACTGTCCACCCTTCACCACTATGCCACAAAAAAGTTACTAGTTCCATTCAAGGAAAGATCACTCTGTATCTAAATGACAACCACTGGCGCAATACCTTTTACATTTGAACTGCCTAACAAAACAGAAAAAATAATGTAACACAGAAACACTAGCAACTGGAGCAAATTGATAGTGATCAGTGACTCACCAAAGTAAGTCCATTTCCTTCATGTCCTGTTGCAATCAAAATATTTGGCAGATCCAGGAATAAAGTCGATAACTGGCTTTCCATCAGGCACTGAAACAGATAAGGTATTTGTTTGTGTTAGTATCAGGTTAGGGCACAAAGCTAATAGCATTGTAAAACAATTCAGACTATGCTTCTCTTTTTCTTGTTAAGAAACTTACTGTATGGGCGATGGCCTATTCTGATTTGAGTATTCTGATCCATATCAAAAGGAACATTCTTCATTGCAGGAAAAAACTCTCCTGCACGTTCCCATATACACTGAACAACGGATCTATCGACCACCCTCGAAAAACCTTTGAACTCCCGGCTGCTTCCTGTAGTATGAACATGCTATACGTTTAACTATTTCCTGTAGGTCACTTAAAATGGAATTCTTGTTTTGCTCCTAAGAAGAAACTGGAACTTGGAGCAACGGGAGAAGACTGTGCTCTGTAAATTACCTAGAACTAAATTTCCCTTTGTATCTACGGTTGCAGTCATTGATACGGATAAAGCGCCAAGCTCATCTTCACTAGATTCTAAAGCCATGTGTGTGCCATTTGGCTTAGCAATCTGATGGTCAACATATCCTACCTCCATCAGGGCATGATTCAGCTTAACCTTGTCAAATTTCTCCAACACAAGAAGATGACCCTGAACAGGAAATATGTGAGATTATTTCTTTTCTATGTTGTAAATTGTTGGATTAGATAACAGGAATTTCATAAATGCTATATGTAGCAAGGAATAACATATGAGGATTATAGATCTATTAGAGGACAAATGTCAAGCTGTGGTCATTGGTCAACAGATCAGTCTGAAATAGTAGTTCAAATGTTTGCTAGCATGAACATGGCACTTTCACAGGCTCATTTTGACTGTCAACTCCTTGCCTTGGTTCATGCAAAAGGTTACACACTTACATAACTATTATTTATAAGCCATCGTTTCCAAGTCAAAAGGAATATTCAAGAGACCAAATCCAGCATAGTATTACTGGTTGTGCTGCATCTCACGTAAACATACACAACATGACAACAAATCTTGCAATAATACATAAAATCCAATCCACTCTACTATTTTCCATATATCCTTTTTTTGCAATTTATTTTCCATATATCAGGTAAACACATGATAACCAATAATATGAAGATGGCTGAGTGGTCAGTACCAAAATTTTCAGAACAAAAATCAATCCAAGAAATTTCAGATATACCTTTCGTGGCTTAACAGGAATATCCAACGTCAAAGCTGGTTCTAAGAAACTATGCAATAAGGATCGGGTCCAGGCACCAGAAGCAATTACAAAAGCTTTTCTGCCATACAATATGTTTCTGGAAGTTTGGACAGCTTCAACTGTTCCAGTAACCTCCGATCTGCATAGAATAAAATCAGTTGTCATTTATCCGTGATGCGGAGTAAGGGAAATAGCTTTGAGACTAAAAATAAAATCTGAATTCCTAACAGATAGATAACACAAGCCTGGCAGTTGGAAGTATTCTTCAATTAATGAATGAAGGTTGTCTAAAAATAAGAAACTTTAATACCTTATTAATGACATGGCAGGATCATTATAGAACTCCTTATACCTTCCTTCTGTGGAATATGAGTTATTGGTCTTGCATAAGAAAATGAACCAAGAAATATCAGTGAGACACTGTTAACAGCACACATTGCAGAACAAAATCAAACTCCTGAAGGAAAAAAAAAACCTTCTCAATCAAAGAGACTGCCTGGAATGCATCAATCTGACAGTCTTGTGGCAAGAACATAGCACCGCCATCTTTCCCTACACTGAGTGCCGGTTCTAATGCATGTAATGAAGAGGCTGACAAGAATTCCGCATGTATGCCTGTCTGAGACAGAACCTTGGTCCTTTCCTCCAATGTTTCCAGCTCTTCTGGAGTTCTCCCAACTAGCAAGCTTCCTTAACAAAATCAAAATAGCAGCATGCTACTTTCTGTTTAAAATCATGTCTGAGACTGAGAAATGACACAGAATAATACAGCACGGAGCATGTAATTTCCATGAAAGAACATCTAATAAAACAATATCAGTAAACTCGAGTAATGTATGGATGGATTAAGAATAAGACCATCAGCACAGCAAGGAGTAGCAGGAGTGGCATCAAATCCATGACTGCAGGAGATGGCAATAATGTTTCACTAGCAGTAGTGCAGTAACATTCATATTTCATAATAAATGTAATATACTAAGTACTAAATCCGCCCCAAATTGTAAAAATTTTGGCAAAAAGTGGTCCATTCTCCATTTTGGATTTTGGCCACAAGAGGCCAAAAAAGCCCAAAATTGGTGCAGCCTTCACCCACCCTATGAATTTTTAGCATTTTAGATGGAACTAAACACACCCCATGAAAATTTTGGTATTTTGTATTTCATCATCCAAAGTAGTTGGCATTTTGCATTTTGTTCTATGAGGAACTAAACACACCCTCAGATTTGTTTGCTAGTGTTTAGATACCATGGCAATTTATTCATAGACTGACAAACGCAAAATAGCGGCAGCATGGTTCTACCTGTCGTCATCCAACCCAATCTCTCCCGTGCACTGCCGGCTCCCTGTTCGTCAACCTCAGCCGCCAGCTCCTCCCAAAGTCGCTTGCTCCGCAGCGCCAGCTCCCACGTGTCACTCCCCGGCCTCCGGTGCGACATCCATATGTACCCCTGCCCTGCACACAACGAACCCCAACCAATGAAGAAACCCGAAACCAGAGGCCCAATGATGTCAGTGTTACATGCAACTCCATGAAGGCTCAAGCACCGAACCATCAACGCCGGCGCGGAAAGGGAGCGTACCTGCGCCTGTGGCGCCGGAGCAGGGGACGGCGGCGTCGGCGATGGCGACGGAGAGCGAAGTGTGGAGGAGGAGGTGGCGCGCGATGGCGAGCCCGACGATCCCAGCGCCCACAATTACAACATCGTGGTGGGAGGCTTCGGCCGCCCCGGCCACCGATGCCGATGCGGCGGCCTGGGCCTGGCACCGATGCCGGAGCGCGCGGAGGGGGCGCCCAAGCCCGCGCCATGGGCCGCAGACATTGAGGCTCTTGGGGACACGCATCGACGGCGAAGCTGAGGAGTAGAAGCGCGTCGGGCTAGGACTTCCGGAGGTGAACGCGATGCAGCATCCATTGTAAGCGGACAAGCGGCGGCCGGCGGCCGGCGGCCGGCCAGGTGACCGTGATCTGGCTGCTGGCGATGCGAACTACTACTCCGTAGAGCGGAACGACGGAGTGACGAGTCAACGATCTCGCAACGTGTGTGTGTGGGCTGTATGGTGTGTGGGTGACTGGGTGTGTGGGTGGGGGGAGCGAAAATTTGCCATCATGCAATATGGCTTTGAGGCTTTCCATGTAATGCCGTTAATTTTATGTACTTCTGTGGATTGTCTTTATAAAATATTGGCCACTATTAGAATGACATTCGTGATTTTGATATTCATTTGATCACTGTTACAATGCTAATTTATTGTGAAAAAAACACTATGGAATGGCTAGCTGAAAACGCTGATACCCTCAAGTGAACAAGTTATCTTCTTATTTTTCCCTTGAACCACGTCCACGTGTATACCTGTTGCCGTGCTTCACCGTCTTCTCAATCTCCATCGGCATCGCACCTGGCCGGACCATGACTGAACTCCCCACCTCCTCGACCGGGGCCCTCTCCCACTCTGCTCATAAATCACGAAATGACATAGTGTGGATGTATTTTGTCCATAAAAGGTAACTATAGAATTTGTGCAAATTAAGCTAGCTTAATTTTAAGTTTATAACTATATATAAAATTTATATAAGTCAAACTAACTTAACTTTAACCAAGTTTGTAATGTCTTCAACTGGATTTACCATACAACAACAATAGCTTTTTGTTCCAAGCAAGTTGGGGTAAGCTAGAGATGAAACCCAAAGAGACCAGAAAAGGAGAAACACATAAAAAGGTCACGGACTAGATTTACCATATGAGAATATATACATGATTAATAATTAATTTAATGTACTTATTTTATATCATAAATGCTAGTATTCTTATCTAATTTTGATCAAATTCAAATTCTTTGACTCCCTCAAAAATGAGAATGACATCTTTTGTGCATAGAGAAAGTATGCTCTACTTATACGATGTTCTTTTACTGTACTTCAGTATTTCATATATTCTATTCTGTCATCTAGGTAGTAATATAGAGATAAAAGTAGGTGTTTCAACAACAAAACCGAATAAATAATTCGGCACATCTACTCTTCTGTAAGACAGAGTCTGGCAGCAGCAGACCTTACTATATCAAGGAGTACATAAATACCTATGAGATCAAGGTTTACATAATGAAACATTAATGTATAACTGGAGGCCTAGTCCCTGTAATCTCGGCTCTTGCTTCTCTTGGAGTGATGCTGATTGCCATGGCGTTGGCGATCCCTGTGGTGAGAGTGTTTGTTCTCATATGTATCCTCCCTGTGATGCCGATGGTGATGGTACCGATCAGGGCTGTGACCAGGTTGCCAATGGTGATGGTACCGATCAGGGCTGCGACCAGGTTCGTCTGAAGTTCTCTCCCTTTCATAGCTACCGTCTTCCTCTGGTGGAGATAATTCTCCCAGTTCTTGGCTCCGTCTGTGCTTGCGATGATCCCTGTGTTGTGAGTGTCTGCTCTCATATGTATCCTCCCTATGATGCCGATGGTGATGGTACCGATCAGGGCTGCGACCAGGTTTGTCTGAAGTTCTCTCCCTTTCATAGCTACCGTCTTCCTCTGGTGGAGATACTTCTCCCGCTTCTTGGCTTTGTCTGCGCTTGCGATAACCTTCGTCATGTCCCTTGGACTTCCTCTGACTGATGTACCTGTTGTCCTCCCTGGTAATGGATGATCTTGAGCTCCTCCGGCTTTGTGATTCTTCTAGCTCATCGCGGCTGCTTTTCCTCCTGCGAGGAGTTTCATCATCGTCAGGAGAACTTCTTTGCCTTCTGTAGGTACTAATCCCAGCTCTGTCCTTGGATCTTCTCCTAGGAGGTGAATCTTCAAGGTCAATATTGCTGCTCTTCCACTTTGGTGGTGGTGGAACCTGTGGTAGTAGGGGTAAGCAATGTTAATCAATTATGTCAGTAAGAAGAGATAAAATAGCCAGTCCCTTCCCCACAAAATAATAACAATTTCATCATGGTATGAAGTATGAACTTACACAAGTGCCATGGTTAGGCACTAGTTTTCCAATCTGCCACTGCCTATGTGGTTCAGTAATGGAAAGAGTAAGTGGATAGTGCAGATCAAAAATACAAATTAGAAAAAAGGTTCCCCCTGACCAAATAAATATTCCAACTTTCCAACTGTCCACTATTCTCTATGGCAAATGATTGCAAATTTATAGTCATATCAATTTATGTCACTTTAAAGCATGAAAAAGGATGAAGTTGTGATGAAATATCAGAAAGAATGCACTCACTCCATTCCAAATTTTAAGTCATTTCAGATGTGTCCTAAGTCATAGTAAAAATGCACAAACATCAAACAGGATTCATTATAAAAATCATGAAATATATTTTGATAGTGCATTTATTAGGTATTGTAGACGTTAATATATTTTTCTATAAATTTGGTCAAAGTTAGATAAGTTTCGATTAAGAAAAAACTAAAATGACAAATAATTTGAAACAGAGGTGGTACTTCATAGCAATATTGAGCACTTTCTATTTAATAGCGTAAAAATAAAAAAAAATATGGTGAGCTACCTGATAACGTGTCATATATTGCCCTTCAGGTGGTGGTGGGATCCCAAGCTTCTTCAGTTCATCATAAGGAATCGGTCGCCTGTTTTGCAGAGAAAGATATGCCAAAAACTTTTAACTTCAAAGCACATTGGTTATCAACGATCATGAATTAGGCAATAGTACTGGATACACTAAATGGGCATCATGTGATCATACAAAGGAGCACGAAATGGCCTCTCTCGGCCTCCAAAGCGAAGCTGTCCAGATTCTTTCATTCCTCCAAGCCCCCCTCCTGCAAAAAGGCAATTAGATCAACACAAAGCATTGAGCAAGAAACATCTAAACAATACTTGAGCAGGGTACATACCTAGCCTCCTTGGTATCCACCCAGGCATAAGCTGTTGCCTGTAGTAATCAACAATCACTTCACTGCCATCAATAATTGAATGGTGTGCATCCTTGAGGGGAAAGGCAGTGATAAATAATTTTCTTTTAGATGCAACAAAGACTCAATGCAGTATAAAAACAAGAGTACAGAACTCAAACCATAAATAGCAGATACCTCATAGGCACGGCGCATCTCTCTGTCAGTTTCATATTCAACAAATGCATAACCACGAGAAGCACCTGTAACTGCAAAATGAAGCAGTTTGGTCAACATAAAACTACAAAATTAAGCAAATTGTCTAGCTAATTGCAAATTAATGCTACTAGTTTAAGAAAGTTAATATCCCACAGACGCGACACTTGCAAAGCAGTTGCAGTACGCAATTCGCATGGACAACTGGAATAGTAGAATTGCCGCTATGCTCGCTACAACACTAGCACTATGCTGTAGAAAACAACAGAGCAAGCTATCACTCACCAATGTCACGCACCAGCCGCATGCTCTTCACCCTCCCATACCTGCTCATCGCCTGCACAGACAGCAAAAGGGGAGAATCGACCGCCCCAACCCTGAGGATCACGACTAACCCAGCAAACCCACAAGAGGCAAGACCATTCCAGGGGACCAGAAGGGACGCACCTTCCGAAGCGTGTCCTCGTCGGTCTGGCGCGAGAGGCGGCCGACGAAGACCGTGCAGTAGGGGTCACCGGAGGCCTTGGGGTCGCCGAAAGGGTCGTCTGAAACGGAACGGGAGGGAACCCCAGGTAAGAGAGAGAGAGAGACGGAAGGGGGTAGGCGGAGAGGGGGGCAGCGGAGACGCGCACGCACAGAGGCCGGCCTGGGAGCAAACGAGGGCGCGGAGGACGGCGTTGTCGTGGGGCGCGACGTCCGTGCCGTCGATGCTGCCGGCCTGGATCGGGTGGTACTTGTCCGCGTAGAACACGGCGTTCACGCTCCCGCCGCTCATCTCGCCACGGGCTAGAGCCGCTGCGCCAGCGGCCAGCGCCGGCGCCGGCGCCTCCTGCCGCCGGTGAAGAGCTGGAACAAGACGGTGTAGAGGAAAGGAGAGATGGGTTCGGCGGACGGCGTATTGGCTCCCATGGCTCGCCTCGGCCCATGTTTCTGATGGGTCGCAGTAAAGATAAAGTTGGGCTGGGCCCAAAGTCCTACAGTTATGGTCTGGGCTTTATATCCTCGTCGCACATGTATGCAGCTATACAAATTCTCGAGTATGCAGCTACACAAATTCTGAATGTTCGATTTTTTTTTTCAAAAAAAAAAACTCAATGTTCGCAATGTCGCAAATTAAGCCACATGCAATCGATCGGCTATCATTCTATGAAAACTCACAATATATTTGTTACCTTCATTTTCTTTCTCAGTGCATCATTGTTTTTTGGTTCAAATCAGTTGAAACCAGGTCCTGTTGCTCTCCACACCCTAATCGGATAGCAGTCGTCCTTTGACTAGGTGCCTCAGCTAGCAGCGGCAAGCTTCGTTAAGTTAAGCAACATACGTATTTTGGGTCGTCTTTCACTTTTTTTTAGGCCAGGTGCGGGAGTACTTAGTTAAGGTGCTAGTTAAACAAGGTATTATTTCTTCTTTCTCATTGTTTCGACTTTTGTTTAACTGCTTTCATATTCCGTTCCAGGTACGGCATGAAGATGAATTGTTTTTTTTATGTTCCACACTTTCTATGTGGATATTGAAAACATTACAAAAACATTGCATGCAAGACCTAAATGTTGTAAAGAAAAAAAAAAGTCATATTACAGCACAGCACATCCTATATTACAGCACATAACATCTCATGTTACATCGCAGAACATCACATATTATATCACACAACATCCCATGTTACGTCGCAGAACCTCCTATGTTATTACAGCACCCATGTTACGTCACAACCCACACCAGTGCCCAACCGGTCAACCCCCACCACATGGCGACGCCAGTTGGCAGGGCTAGAACTATGGAAGAAACGTGACAATGTTAATACTCAGAGAAAAAAAAAACATGCTCAAGTGCTCGGTCTAAAAGTTTGATTATACTACGTTGTCCTTCCTGCCCTTCAACTTAAATGAGCCATTTCCACACCATCGCCATGAGCTGCTGGCGGTTCTGGTTCCTGATCAGATGCTGCTGGCTGTGGTGGTGGATTTCCATGCAGGCGAAGAACTAAATGGCTATCCCTACCAATAGTCCAAACAACACGCTCATCGGGCTCACGGGAGGCAGCATCAACGTGCTCAACAGCAAGTTCAGCCAAAGCGTCATAGCTTTGTTGCGTGTCATGCCCTCGTCTCCGCTGATAGAACCAAATAACTGCCCAGATGATCAGTGCAAGAGCCCATGCACCAGCAGTTATTAAGAACACCCCTCCTAAGCTACTCAAGGTAATGACAGCAGGCGAACCTAAGACATTCCTTTGGCTGTCACATGCCACCTGGTCTCCAAACCACTTCCGCTCAATGCCCACAATCATGTCACCCTCCGTCACCTTCAGTATGGCCCTAGATATATCTGCGACGAGTGGAGAGCCCTTAGGGAAAACCTGTCAGTTGTCAGAGAAATCAAAACTATTAGCTCTTGGAAATTCAAAATCGCCAACATGCAAACATGATACATTAACTCATTATCGATATTGATGATAAATAGATGGCCCTAGCCTACCACCATCTGCCACCTGAAACCAATGTATGCTCAGTACGGAAATGAAAGAACTGAAACTTACAAAGCCAAATCCACCGGTTTTGTATACTCGGCCAACAATACTGTGGTCACTGCAATGTTTGGACATATAATCTTTCAGGTATGGTATCTCATCAAATATTGCTGCAACCCCACCATTCCCACTTCCTCTCATCAATGCTTCAGCATATTGATCTGGTGAGCTGTACTTCCTAATTTTGTGTTCATCAAATTTAAGGCTTGTAAGGAGATCCTTAACAAAAGATCCTGCAGGGTACCCAACATAATCTCCATTTCTCAAAAGTTGATTCACGTCGACAATTGTCAGCTGGAGTTGTCGTGCTGTCATCATGGAGGTTAAGCTTGCGCTATAGAGTTTCTCGAGCAACCAAACCAGCAATAACAGGTTTATTAGCACAAACTTTGACAACCATTTCTTCAACTTTTGATCTACAGAAATATAACAAACAATTTTTCAGGCCAAAGAAATACATAGATTTAGAAAGGACAACACCACCAAGAATATATCTCATAATGTATTATGTTTAACACATGCTTGAGTTGGCAATACTATTGTGTCCACATTTTCTATTTTAAGGTTTTATTACTGTCCATTTTTTCTATTAGCACTATTGCAAAACATCTGCTTTATATGTTACGATTTCTGCAACTAATGCAAACTAAATTCTCGACACAGATACTGCCCTAAAAATAAGCTATATGATGATGTAAACACTAAGAACAACTCCAAGAGACTCTATATCTTTTCTAATTGCCAGTAATAGAGATTTTGATGAAAAAAAATATCATCCAACAGCTTATTTATTTGGTTGTCCAAATATAGTCATCTTCTATTCCGGATTCCTCGCTAGCCAAAGATAGAAAAAGAGAATGACTCTCTAGAGTGCACATAAGATATAGAAAACTTGTTGGAGATGGAAAATAGAGCAAGCAATTTTTATGCAAATGTCTCTCTAAATATTGATTTAGACAGTGAGCTTTAGAAAGACTCTTGGAGATGCTCTAATGACTCATTTTTTTAATAACTGTATTATCCCTATTACAATTATTTTATGCAAAGCAAATGTTTGTTTCATGCCTGGTATCTATTCATTCATATTCATAAGGAGAAATGAGCATATTCTTTTGAAGAACTTATTTTTGTCACCTCTTGGTGTAGCTATGATCGCTTGAAAGCTGAAATAGGAAATATTGAAGAACTGTTGTGCAGCATTGCCACCAAAGTGTTTGTTTCTTTTGTGCTCAACCAGCCATACGACAAAACCTGTGGCCACAAACAACACCAATATGACTGCCCAAAGGACATTTTCTAAGGGCTTAACAAAAATCCAAAAACTCTTGCTCCAGTTTTCCTTCATGGGAACCACCATCTGCACCCCTGATTCAGTGTAAGGCAATGTGAAGTCAACATACAAAGAGCGGTTCATGACTATTGTGGTGTCTCCAACCATTGCATCATATACCTGTTTAACACAAGTAATTAAATCAAGCCCATGAAAGAATGACCTTTATGGGGTTGAACAAAAATAAATATCATATGAAGGCCCTATTTCAGATCTTTTTGTTGGAATGTGATCTCAGCTACAACCGAGACTTGGCATCTAAGTTTGGTCCACCTAAAACATGGCCGGTTAATTAGGTAAATTTGCCATGATCGATGGCAATCCAAGTCTACTGGGTCCAGAAGGCCATCTTCCCATGTCCTCAGAGCAGGTACTACCCTGCTGCATCCACTCTTCATCAACAGAGGGCGACCAGCTCCAGATTGTTAAGGAGGTCTGCATCGATTATGCTACGGTTATGGAGTACATGGCATCTGCAAGATCTGGTTAGATTGATCTATTCTAACTACCGCTCCACGACAAAATCAATGATCATATTTAGACTAAGATTAAAATCTTGTTTACATTAATTCATATTTGTTTTTAAACTTTACTTCAATGGTTCTCTTGATATTTTACTTCTTTCTCAATTTATATCTCACATATCATATCTGGTCTGGTGCCTGTTGGAACATAAGAGCAAATTTCAGTATGCAAAATGCTCTGCTTACCTTTAAGGAAACCTGGTAACAAATTTCACTGTACGACGAGGATATATTGTCAGTTATGTCAACAGGCACATAAATGAAGGGGACAGCATATGGCATCTCCTGCATGACAGCTTCGAAGATATCGATAGAATATCCCTTCACTTTTCCAGTGGTTTCGTCTTTGTTTATGTTTACAAATGGGTCGGGATGTGGTTTTATTGGCACAGCAATTCGTAACTTCTTTCCAGTCACTGGCCACTCCCAACCTTTCGGAGGCAATACTGATCCCCCAGGCCAAATCACTGTTGTCAGACCACCAGTAGCACTAGGAGCAGTAGTTAGGCTCGTACTTAGGCCTGACTTTAGTGTCCAAAACCCAGCAGTTTGATATGAGTTACCAATTACATTGATAATCTCAAATGCAGATGGCTGCCGCTGTCCATTAAGTAGAGCAAAATCACCAGATATACCCTGGAATCTTGTGGACCGGATTGCATCAACTAGCATGGATCCATCCTGAGAAACACCCAGCATGCTTAGATCATTAGAACTATTGCTGTTCTGTTGAGATGGCATTTGGAAGCCAAGTGTAAGAGATCCAGTCCTCCGTAGCGCCGTTGCAATCGCCCATGCTGTGTCATATGCCCACAACTGAAACACATTAGGGTTTGCTGGATAAGGTGAACCTGGGTTTTCTTGAAGGTACTGTGAAACAAATCGGGCAGGGAAGTGGAGGAGCTTGTCTGATGGTGGCACATATGGACGGAGACCAAGAACCCCCTGCATTGAATTGATTGTGTTCTGGTCAAGGGAACTAAACAAGTTCCCCACGCTGTCTGTCACAATCCATGCATAACCATCAACAAGCATCTCAGCTTCATGGGCAATGAAAAAGAGGCGTGCCGCAATATCTGATGACATGTGCACAATAAACACTCGTGTCTGCATTGTCTTTAGCTTGTTAATCTCTGCCTTGATCTGATCATCAGTAGGTACAGAAGGAATGGCACTTCTGTATGGTATGCGTGCATCGACATTCTGGAGAGCATCCACAATGGAAGGTATAATGCCTCTACCAAAGTCAGAGTCCTCGTAGATTGGTACAACTTGTCGCCACCCAAAGAGTTTGATAAGAGAAGCTATTGCAGGAGCCTGGGAGGCATCATCCAGGGCAGTACGAACAAAATACTTGGAAGGGTTAGCTGACAGGTATGGGCTGGTAGCTGTGTAGGACAAGATAGGCACATTTGTCTGGTTACCAATGCCAATTATGAACCTTGCTTGTGTCGACGACTTTGGGCCGATGATAGCTTGAACTTTGTAATCTTTCAGAAGGTCTATTGCTGCAACATTAGAGAAGAAGTCAGGAAAAGGGTGTTAAGCATCCCTAGATAAGGCCTTGTTTAGTTCCCCCAATTCCTCACTAAATTCCACTATGCAAAAAGAAAATTCCCCGTTACATTAAAATGTCGGCACATACATGGAGTACTAAATGTAGATGAAATCAAAAACTAATTGCATAGTTTTGTTCAACTTTGCTAGACGAACATTTTGAGCCTAATTAGTCAAAGTTTGGACAATTTTTACCAAATACAAACGAAATGCTACAGGAATTCTGATCCCAATTCAGGGAACTAAACAAGGCCTAAGAGGAAAGTAACAGCATAGGATACAGATCCAACATGCAAGAAAATGTGATTCAGTGTTTTTCTAAGAGAAATAGCAATTTGCTGATGATCTCTGACCGGGATTAACACATAGTGAGTTACTGACATGGCAGGTGCCAATTATATGTCCTTAACTATGGTCATTTATGATGTCCTAGGGTCATTCATTAGGGCACCTGCAATGGTATAAGCCAGTTACTAGCTCTAAGCCAGCCTCTTCAATAGTGCTAGCTTTTATCAATGGCTCATAGTACGATTGAGCCCACAAGACACTCTCACACTACCTTGGAATGTGTGTGTAAGCGTAGCTCTTGATTAAGAGCTAGCTTTTCTCTCTCTTCTATTAAAAATATGAAAAAAAAATTATTAGAGCTAGCTTATGAGTCAACCATTGCGGGTGCCCTTACTGTCATATTGGTTACATACTGATCAACAATCAGATAGGTAATACCAGCTAGTCAGTGGTCCGAACCGTTGGCTGGTCGTAGGCCTATAGGTTCCCTTTCCTCTAGTCTCCATGACCAGCCACTCTACGTTTAAGACGTCAACCTACATGTATATGGACGAGTTCACATGTTGTACTGACTTCATAGTCAAACCACAAGGTGCAAGCACACGTGCCTCTTCAAAAAAACCTGATGTTCACTGCATTTGGCAAGAACTAAATACTAATGTACAGAGTTTATGGAAATTGACAACAGTTGTAAGTGCCACAAATGTCTGACACATCTTCCAGGAGGTGATTACGGCTGCGGCTACTGGGATAATTTTTATTATATTATCTAAAAAAAAAGAAGTGGCAATGGTGTCCCTTTAGGCACTATAAAAGGAGTCATAAAACAGTGAAGGCCGTCTCAACACTAGGTATATACACACTCTAAGTACACTTTTGCAACTATGACATAGCTAAATCCATTAAGCAAATAGCTAAAACTTGGGATAAACCTGTCTACAGCATGTCTCCATTGTGAATTTTTGGTCCACAGCCAAGTGAATAGACTAGAGATGAATTTGACTGCCAGCACCCATATATGGCTAGGCAAAGAGTTAAAGCACTGAAAAGTGAACACCCACTCCCATTGTACCGTGTTCAACTGTACATCAACTGAATGTATCAGATTGACACTGGCATTCAGATTAACTAGCTTTGAAGATACAGTGGTTGTTTTGATTCATGAGAAGATTACATACAATCCTTCTGGTTGGTAGCTAAATGAATTAAGTTCCTTATGAACCCAAAAGAAATTAGTCTAATCCCTATCTATTGACCTAAGTCCTTAACCATGGGTACTCACCTCCTGAAGCTAGGGCAGATGGGATCGCCCGGTGGAAGGCGGGGGTAGATGCCGCGGCACTCCACGGCCGAGGTTAGCCCCCAGTATATTCCATGATCGCGCTGCATCAGCAGATCGACGGAGGCGGCAGGCTTTGGTGAGGACTGAGGACGGAGGCGGCGAGCTGAAGCAGATGCTACTGTACAAGACACGGACTCGCGGTATGGAACGGGGGCTGAGATTATTCGACGAAAAAAAAAAGAAAAAAATGTGACGGAGGTATTTATAGTCGTGCGTTTTGGCTCGTCCGACTAAACAATCTATAAGCGTTATTCACAAAACTGAGTCATTGGGTGCCACTGTTTGAATAAAATAATTTGGACTCTCTAAGCACTCAGACTTCGCACGGGTGCTCGTATTTTCTAATTTATTTTAGGATTTTTCAGCGTTATGTTTTAAGTGGTAGGTGTAAAGATGGCAATAGGTATTCGAAACCTGAGTACCCGACGGGTTTTACCTAATAAAGAGACGGGTATGAAAGGAACTTTGTACCCGTGGGTACGTTATTGGGCAAAATCTTATACCCATCGGGTATGCGGGTACGGGTGTAGGTGTATACTACCCATACCCGCATACCCGCGGGTAATAAAAACCCGCAAAAATAACAGTCACCCTAAGTCATTTTAGCCCCACGTGGTGCATGAATTTGGCCTATATTTTAATACTAATGTGTATTACTCTATTAGTTTGTTGCAATAATATTATTATATTGATGTTTATTAATTCGTAACTTGCTAGAAGCTTGGTATAATTTATTTTTGTGTGAGAATGTCCAATATATTTATGCAATTCTCGGGTACGATGTCGGGTACAGGTTACCCGTCGGGTAGAATTTACCCGGTGGGTACGGGTATGGAATCATTTTCCTACCCGCATGTGTTTACGGGTAACCGATGGGTAAAATTTAGTCTAGCGGGTGCGGGTACGGGTGAGCACTACCCATCGGGTATGTACCCGTTACCATCCCTAGGTAAGTGACGTTTCGGTCGACAAAAAGGCAACAGTGACTTCAAGCCTTCAGATCTGTCGCTTAATCCTTCGGAGGTACTCAAAGGGTAGAGTTTGCGTACATATATTCATAGATATGAGTGTGCATGCGTGTCTACAATTGTATGATTTAAAAAACCATCGAGTCGGAGGTTGCCTAATTTCTCCCCTCCAAACCACAGTACCTAACCTAGCAAACTTTATGCAGGCCTTGTTTAGATGGCAAATTTCTAGCCTGAAAAGCACTGTAGTATTTTCGTTTATATTTGATAAATATTGTTCAATCATTGTCTAACTACTTGTGATTTACAACTAATCTGTGCAATTAGTTATTTATTTTATTAATATTAAAAATACAACACAATATTTGATATGATGGAGAGAGAGTCAAATTTCTGGCTTTTTTTTTTAGCATCTAAACAAGGCCCCAGTCACATTCATTAAATAGGCTTAATTTAAACGGCAATTCTGCGACGTCGTGGCCACCGCGAGCAGGAGCGCACCGGCCGTGACTCACGTACTAACTGCAATCAGGGCCACATCGCTTCAACACAAACCACAAAGTGGAAGTGTGGAACACATCAAAATCATACAGATACACGCAGGGAAGAAAAATAGTTTTGATTGACGGTACCAGCTGAAGCCGCGGTGATCTCGTCGTCCTTGCAGTCCACGACGTGCAGTGAGATCCTCGCCGAGCTGGGCTGCGACAGGTAGAAGTCCTGGAGCGCTAGCGAGATGCTCGCGCGGCTCGCCCTCCCGCGGGCCGATCGGAGGTCCAGGAGCACCCCGACCTGCACGGCGGTTCCCGTTCCAGTTCCGGGACCCGGCGGTGGTCTCTGTCCCTGAGCCAGACCCAGGCGCGTGGAGGTGAGGGCGGAGTCGTGGCTCACCGGAAGGAAAGAGCAAAGCCATGAGGCCACAAGCACGAGGCAGGAGGCCAGCCATCCTGGCTCGCTCGAGCCAAAGCTTGCTGCTAGCTCTTGGCTCCTGGAGAAACTGAAGCTCGAACAGTCAGTCTATCAGTACTTATATTCACTGAGCAGATCTCTAGTCTGGACTCTGGAGACGTTGTATACTGCATGCCTCGCATACAACTATCGTAATGTTTGACAAGTTTTAATGCACATGTGAGGAGCACGCGCTTTTCAGACGAGAGACAATAGTAAAATGCCACTAGCTAGTTAGGTTCCTTAGAGATGGCATCTGTCTGAACAAAAATAATACTATGGTAATTATGTTAGTCAAACCAGTTTAAATTTGATTTAGAAAAGTTTAAGATTCTTAGTTTTTATCATAAATGTTAGTGTTTTTACTCCATCTGCAAGAGAATATGGTATCTGTTAAAGTATGGAGTAGTTTAAGTCTGACAAGTTGAGTGACAGAATGAGACGGAGAGGGCCGCATGAGTACGTGCCGGTGGGTAGAATAATAACCACCTGTTAAAAAAACCAGGGTAATGTGAATATAAACTTTTAGAATTCTACCACATGCACGATCCAATAACATTTAAAATTCATAATTGAAAATCTGAATTCAAATTCAAAACTCAAACAAAATATCAACCGGAATGCACCAAAAGTTCCACATAAAAATCGTAATGAGGGCAGCGCCCCACCTATTCATCGTGCTCACAGGCTCACAGCGATCCAATTTTTGACCACCAGCCCAGGCTATTGATTTGTACACAAAGAACAGAGGACGCAGTGGACAAGCATCGGCGGCGGCGCAGAGCAACACCGACACACGAAGGACAGCGCCCTGAGGTGAAATGGGTGAGGAAGTAGCTTCGCTTATCCTTTCTGATCGAAGTCGTGGGCAGGACTATGCGGCGCACGCGCTCCGCTATTGATAGCGGCGCACACCCCTCCAGTGACACTATTCATCTTCCCTACCTCGACCCCGCGCGTCCCCGCAGCCCCGCCACCCCCCGGCCGCGGGCGCTCTAGGGGTCGCCGGAGCCTAGCGC
>DXKC01001168.1:0-13254 GCA_031170775.1 Cymbopogon citratus
GTCCCTACAATAAAATTAGCTACAGCAAAAAGGATACACGCTCTTAATTCTGTTTGGATTAACCATGCACTAGTTTTGCACGCACTAATTTAAAACGGCTTAGTCCACTTGATCCATCTCTTCTTCTACACAGGATAAATTAAAGCATAGCATAGTATATATATGGTTGATGTTAATTTCCCTGTGTAGCATTTCCGTATTTTTTGAGAATAAATAATTAATTGTATTCCAATTTTATATATCCCGTAATGAATCTAATTATGCTCATTTGACATCATAAATATTATTATGTTTTTCTATAAATTTGATCAAAATTGAAATAGTTTCACTCAGAATAAACTAAAATGCCCTATACTACAGGTAACAGGACGGAGGGAGTAAGTGACTTAGAGAGTTGGTGTGCGAGCGGTGCGGTCGTACAGGGCCCCTAATTCTATGGGGCCTCAAAAACTATGGTACTACATCAGAACTTATCGTGTTCAGGATGCTGCGCCCTTCTATAGCTTTCTTGTTCCGGCTTGCGTACACGTGGACACCGGGAATGGAGGCCAGAGGCCACAATGCCCAATAGTAGTCCGCAAGGTGTAATTTCTGATTCTTATACATATGAACTCAAAGTGTAATTATGTAACTGACTGCTCATCTTGTATATTTTGCTAGTGAAAATATTTCTTTTATTTTAAACAACAATTACTAATTAAGGAATGTTGGCACAGAACAGTTGTGATGTGCAGAGCACTTGATGCTCACATCTGACAAAAAAAATCACAAATTACTACTCACAAGACAATAAGGTAATTTAATTAATTGCAAATATGTTAAATAATTCTAAAACTCTAAGAAAATGATGTTATTCAACTAAAGACAGCCTCTACTTACAATTCTTGATTTCTTGCATTTCTATGTAGATATTATTATTGTTTTTCTTTCTAGATTGGTAGGGCCTATTTTAAAATTTGGAACAAGGCCACCAATTTTTCCGGCCCTGATCTCATTGTCCTCATCCTCATCAAATTCCAAAAACATTTTAGTTGTGGCCTGTTGCTTTTGATTTCTATCTAACTCTCCAAAATTAATATCCAACACGCACCCTTAAAAATATCGTTTGAATCAAAAGGCCATAGAAATACCCAAATTCTGAATATTCAAAGTTACGCAAGACTCAGAAAAATTGACATACACATACCATCGGCTAACATTTTTTTTCCCAAAATTCCTGATGGCGACTAAACGCTCAGACCTCTCTCCAGAGAATCTTCGTCCTTAAAAAAAAAAAAAAGAGGTCGGAGACTCCCCGACCGGTTCGGTAAAAAAAAAAATCTTCGTCCTCGGTAGCTTCCCGGGTAGAATAAGCCAGAAATTAAGGTTTGCGCCTAGCATTTTCGCTTGCCCGCATGCATGATGGTTGTATCAATGTGCTTCGCAGGGCTACAAATACAACGCAAGTGTGCCATGGACGCCTCACGCGCATCTATATTCACGTGGAGGAGAAGATGATGAACCAGCCGGTTCATGGCATGCACGTATCACCACGGATCGATGGGCGATGAGCCATATGATGCTTCCATTTGCGCGTACATACGTGATGAGAGTGTTGCCGTCGGCTAGCCGATGTGCCGACCAATCGCCCGGCCGCCGGCGGCAGGGCCGGGGCGACCGCGGCGCGCGTGCCTTTTCTCGAATTGGCGTGCCACCACTTGAGCCTTGTTGGCCTTGGGGTGTGCACAGTGCAGTGACAGTGTGTGAGATCAGCGACTCAGCGGTCAGCGTTCACCATGGGAACTTGGATGCCGGAGGTGCTGCTGGTAATGAAATATACTACTGCCATACACTGCACGGCAGGTTAATATCGCTACCCAGCTAGTGTGATGTGTATCAATTAAGTAATTCTGAGCGTACAACTCCGGCACGACCACTATTATTCCTCATGAATTAATTGCCAAAAGACACACGATGGCTTCAAAGAAAATCTTTTTCAGGAAATGCTGGCCAACAATCAAATCCGACGTACGTCATAGCAGTAAGAAATAGCTAGCTTCCACAACATCTGCTGTGTGCTGACCTCGACCTTGTCGACTTGGCAAATATCGTCCTCTCGTCCCAAAGAAAGATGGTGCCGAAAGCATCCAACACTTCAGGCCAACTAGCTAGCTAGCTTGATCCAGTCACAAAAATTACAACAAAAATACGAGGAAAAACGCCAGCCTTGCTTGTGGAAGCTGGACATCTGAGAAAGCTTGTGATTCGGTACGCTGGGACTATCGATCTCATCGCCTTACTCGAACACAGAGGCTCCCCACCACATCGATGAGTCCTCCAAAGATCCTTCTCAACGGGATCCCCCTCAGGCAAATCCAACACATGGAAACAAGTGGATTCGAGATCTCCTCAATGAGAAGATCAAATCGCTAGCTAGCTGAGTTCACAGTTACCCTAAATAAAAACAATAAAATACACAAGGGAAAAAATACACAAGGGAGTGTGTGTAGAGCTTCAGACTGAGAGAGGGGAGCTTTCTTGATGTTCGTGCGAGACTAGCGAGATGAGACTCGCTTGCGGGATGGTCTTGCTCATGTGTGCCCATTGAGATTGCTCCTCATCTAGGTGGATTTATATATATATTTATGGAGTCTTATCCAAATAGGTCGATTTATGTTTGGACTGAACTTTTAAAGCTTGATCAAATTTACAGAAAACAACATGAATATTATAGCTCCAAATATATTATAAAAATATATTTCACGATGAATTGTAACAGTTGTTCTTATAGCTACTCTTTCCAGTGATGTATATGGCGTCTACGTCTTTTTAAGGCAGTATGTATTAAAAAGTATTAATAATTTAGGTTACATAATTAGTATCGTCGGAAAAAAATCTTTGAATCTAGTTTTTTTAACAAATTTTTTGGAGATATAAATGTTGCACATATTTTTTAGAAATCGAATCAAACTTGTGGCACAGAAACAAAAAATGACACTTATTTCAGGACGGAGAGAGTAAATTAGCTCCCTCTTAGGCTGACAGGACTAACAACTGCCAAGATTACTTAAAATGTTATTGTTATGCTAGCACTGCCAAGGCTGCTGACAGCATTGCTAACTAACGCTGATTATGATAGGAGTGTGTATATATATGCATATCCATATGCTCCTTGTTTGACTGGATCGTCGTCTATCGTGTTTTCGGTGAATAAAAATTAATTAAGTCACTTTTACAATTGCTTGTTTAGCTACTAAGTACTGTGTTAAAGCATTTTTGTATATTTTAAAAGACTAAGAGCTCATGAGTTAACAAGTGTTAGTTAGATCCTAATAGTTGAAGACAGAGAAACATTATTTCTCCTGATTTCTAGTATAAATGTTTCAAGTAAAATGTAAAAGTAAACTGGTGTTCGGCAACCCACTATCAGATATATTCAGGAGAAAAAGAAAAGTAAATTATATAGAGTGGTGGGGGTATACTAAAAAGGTAAATTGGTGTTCGGCAAAAGTTTCATTCAGAAATAAGAAAAGTAGCAGTATACTCCGGCTGATGATGTTAAAAAGTTCCCAGATTTTTTTTAACAATTGCATACGACCATTGCTAACCTAATCTGAGATGCAAGCCACAGATCAGACGAGATTGATATGGTTGTCCATCTATCCGACCATGACACAGTGCATCCACTTTCGGTTTTCTGAATATTTTTGTGGTCCTAAATTCCCTTCCACGACTGAAATATAACTCGTTTATCCCGACACCGACCTGTGGGGACACAAGGCTCACAGATATCAGAGACTACTGGAGTAGGGGGACTGTGTGTGTGTATGTTGCCAATTTAATTGATGGCTGAATTTGCTCCTACCACGTATATATTGTATAAAGCGCCTTTTTTCAAGGTGTGTCTATCACTCTCATCCAAGAGGTTTACTCTAGGTGGAGCCGCCCCAACTTTTGAGGGCTTCCCAGCAACGACTTAAGGAAACAGCCATGCGTAAATGTTTAGCAAATTGTTTGGGCAAAACAGCGATGGATAGCACCTGGCATGTCTGAGTTCGGTTCCATGTGAGAATAATTTAAACAGGTCTGCATTATTAAAAAAACAAAAAAATAGGTTGTTGTTTCCCTTGCTGACTTCGATTGATAATTATATTAATCATGAAAAAACCTTTTGTTTCAAAAAAAGACAAATAATAACTTTCATTATCCTTTTTCATTTATTGGTCTTGTATGGTAGCACAGATTTTGGTTAGCAACCATGTAATATATTGTCATGCTCTAAAGAAAATTGTGGCAATATAACTACTAGGATTATAATAATTTAGGTAATATAATCTAAATCCAAACAGGTGGATTATTATATTCAAAACATCATATTGCAACAATCCTATAATCCACCTCGATCTATGTATTAATATTTTCATTTCAAAAAAGAATAACCGACCATAATAATACAAGAATCTAATTATCATAGTTCAGAATCGAAATTATAATAATCATATGTATTTTCTTCGTTTCGAATATTGAAAACAAGCTATTGTACGTGCGCATGCTCAAATTTAGTTAAATTTATTAATAGTAAAACCATAATTTGATGAGAAATTTCTTATTTGGGTCTAATTCACATCATTTAAGCTTTTTTCTTAAACTATTTTAGATTTTTGAAAACATTATATTACAGAACTAATGGAGTATAATCTAGTCTAGTAAGTCATAATAATCCAACTGTTAACCATATAGGCTCTTATATTATACAACATTGTGTCACATAAGCAATAGTTTGTTAATGGTAAATGCTAAGATGACACCTATTTTGGACGAAGAGACCAAAAAAAGTGCTCAAATAGAAAAAAGAGAATATATTCCAGATCTTTGGGTTCCATTTTTACTTATTTGCATATAATATCTTCACACGTCACAAATCATCAATTAGCACCAAAACAAAATCTCTCGACATTACTCACCCATATAAATTATTATTACTCCGCATTAAAGATACAGTACCATATCCGTACATTATTTAATAAATAAAATAAAACTAATTAATATATATAATCCCATTCCCCATTTGGCCGCCCATTGTTTTTGTGTGAAAGATACTGTGCTCCTCCATCACCGGCATCCCGAATTCTCGACAATTAAAACCCCCGCCCCACCCTTCCCACTCGTCTTTCCTTTCCTCCTCAAATCCGCCCGCCATTGCTTTCGCAGACGCCGCTCGCTCGCTCACCGGCGCTTCCTTTCCTTCCCTTCCACCAGCCATTTCGTCTCCGTCGGCCATGCTCTCCTCCTTCCCCGCGGCCGCCAGAATCGCTGTGAGCCCGCGAGCCGACGTGTAGCGCCGTCGTACTCCACGGCGACGGCCTACCGGCGAGGAGCCGCCGACCTATGCCCCTCGACCAGTCCGGCATTGGCTGACCCCCAAATGCCTCCCGTCGCTACCTAGCCGCAGCCTGTACATACACACACAGACTGAGAGACATACACACCGTGCCGGAGGTTGAAGCGAGGAAATCGACCCCGACGCTTCGCCGCCGCCGCAGCCTCGTCGCCGCCGGAGAGGAGTTTTAGCCTCAAAGGCGTGATTTTTTTTTTTGCCTTGTTATTTTCTACCTTTTTCTTTTTGTGATCTTCGGACCGCGTTCTCGCGTCGTGCCGGATAGATGGGGGTTGTGGACTTCTCGGTGCTTGGCGCTCTCTGAAGAAGGTCAGGTCCTTCGTCGCCGGCGCCACGCCGGCTGAAGCCGCCACGCCGAGGTCGCGCAGCGGGGGCCCATCCCCCGAGAACTCGCCGCCGCCCGCGGGGACGAGGTCCGGAGGCAGGCGCGCCATCGCCCTGCGCCGGCAGATCTCCTCGCCGCAGCTGCTCCGCTGCCGCGCTGTCAGGTACTGTGTGCTACTCCTCCGTTTCCGTCGCTTTGGAAAAGTTGTACTACATACAGTACTTGCGTTTCAAGTTTCCATTTTGACTTGCTATGGAGGAAAAGGGAAAGGTGTTTTTTTTTTTCAGTTTGAAGTGAACGGATTAATTAGGATTGCGTGGTTCCACCTGCTACGATCTACTTAGTAATTATTAAGTTAGCTAAAAGTCTTTGCCTTTTTTATTTGGGGTGTAGAACTTGGTCTTGAAGAAGGCAGAATGAAAACTTGTGACTGCCAATTAAGTGGTTGCGAGGGCAAGTAATTCTCAAGGAAATTTGGGCTTTTCATCTTATTTTTACATTTGGTCAACTATTGAGCTGAGTTTTCCTTGAATTGGTTTGTATAAATGCAGGCGAGGAGATGATGAGGACGGTGATGAGCCCGGGGTTCAGTTTTTCGACCTTGGGAATGACTTCTTACATGACTTTTCAGATACAGATTCTGTTAGTGTTAGTACCCCAAATGAGACCAACCGGTCCCTGACTCCAAGCTCCTTGGAGAGTCCGACTTGGATGGTGAAGAAGAACGACAGCTCACCGATATCCAGGAAGAATGGCCTTTTCAGCCCGGATTCTCCTGGATATGGTACAAAGGCGAGTTTAGGATCTGATGGTTCACTGCAACAGATGAATGGTAGCATCACTGACAGTGGTGGAGAAGGAAGCAAACCTCAGTATCCTGTTGATTTTTGTGCCGATATTTGGTGCCCACCGCCGCCAGAAGATGAGCGTGATGATATCGAATCGAGGTTATTTGGATTTGATGATGAGGATGATGAGGTTGGGGACTCGAGCGGGCTTCTTGTTTCTGGTAGCTTTAGTGCTAATAAAATAGCTGGTATTGACGAGGTCACAAACATTGCTCAGAAAGAGGGTCTGAAGACTGCAGTGCTCGGTCATTTCCGAGCTCTTGTGGCTCAATTACTGAAGGCAGAAGGCATCAATATGGGAAATGGTGATGGGTCCAAAAATTGGCTTGATATTGTGTCATCCTTAACTTGGCAAGCCGCAAGCTATGTGAGGCCAGATACCAAGAAAGGAGGCAGCATGGATCCTACTCATTATGTGAAGGTCAAATGTATAGCATCAGGGGATCCAAGAGATAGGTTTGTTTTTTCAATAGTATTTTAGTTGACTAAATTTACATGGCTGTTCTCACCATCATGTGGAACTGATGAGTAATTTCTTTTATACAGTAATTTTGTTCAAGGAGTTGTTTGCTCCAAGAATGTAAAACACAAACGCATGGTCTCTGAGCACAGGAATGCAAAATTGCTCATTTTAGGGGGCGCACTTGAGTACCACAAGGTTCCTAATAAACTGGCGTCTATTAACAGGATACTTGAACAGGTCTGTGCCTAGCATACTCTTGCTGTATATTTGCTCTTGCTGTATATTTGTTTGTGCAATTTATGCTTTTACTGAAGAAATGCCCTTAATATAGGAGAAGGAGCACATGAAAATGATTGTTGGAAAGATCGAGTCCCGACGACCTAATGTTGTGCTAGTTGAGAAAAGTGTCTCATCTTCTGCTCAGGAGCTCTTCCCCAAAGATATTTCGTTAGTTCTGAATGTTAAGAGGACACTTCTGGACAGGGTATCAAGGTGCACAGGGGCACAAATTGCATCATCACTTGACAGCATTGCTTCAGCACGGCTAGGTCGATGCGAAGTGTTCAAGGTGCAAAAAGTTACAGAATTCCCATCAGCTAAAGAGACATATAGGAGATCAAGCAAGACACTGATGTTCTTTGAAGGCTGCCCTTGGCGTTTGGGTTGCACGGTAATAATCCCTTAGCTATTTTATGAGCACCTGATTGGAATGCACAGCACATGTCATCAGCTAACATTAAATACTGTAGATGTTCAATCTGTTATGAAGAGTATTAGCACCACATATGTATTTAGTTGATAAAGTTTTACTTTTCCAACTCAATCATAACTGTGTCAATTTTATGTAGGTTCTACTTAGAGGGCCATGTCGGGAGGAGCTTAAGAGGATTAAGCGTGCTGTACAACTTGCAGTCTTTGCTGCTTATCACCTTTCTCTTGAAACATCATTCTTTGAAGATGAAGGTGCTACACTTCCTAAATTCCCCTTGAGACATCTGGTAGTTGAGCCAGATATAAGAAATTGCACAAATAGCAATTCCACTGCATTGGCCACTGTTGGTATGCCTCCTCATGAACGTAAATCAGAACAGGACAAACTCTCACAGACTGCTATGGTCAACATGATGTTTGAAAACACCTCTGTATCACCTCTTTCATTACCATTAAATGCGGAGGGCCATGTGTTTGTGGGTGCATGTGAGCATCAAGAAACTGAATATTCTGTTGATCAGAAGAACTCTTGTAAACATTGTGTATCCGGTGCAACTGGTTCATCCAATGGGCATGAAACATCTTTATGTTCATTGGATCATGATTCTATGATGCAGAATCAGAATCTGCAGAACTCTGCAAAGCTTACGTCAAATGCTCACCAAGATGAACTTCTGGCAAAGAAATGTGAACAAGTAGATCACTGGAATAGAAAACCACATGATGACCAGTCAGCAGATCAGCATGACCTGAATGAATTTTCTGGTGAATACTTTCCTGGTACTGACAATCATCAGAGCATCTTAGTTTCGTTGTCCAGTACTTGTATCCCAAAAGGCGTGGTATGTCAACGTTCCCATCTTTTCCGCATCAAGTTTTATGGAAGCTTTGATAAGCCACTTGGGAGATACCTCCGGGAAGACTTATTTGATCAGGTACATCCCATTTTCATCTTGAGTATGTTCTGTCATGTTAGACTTCTCATGATAGTTTTCTAAACCTGTTGGTTAACACTTATCATATATTCATCAGGCATATTGCTGTCAGGCATGCAAAGAGCCATCAGAATCACATATCAGGTGTTATACTCACCAGCATGGTAGCTTAACAATTAGTGTTCAGAGGCTTCGATCTCAAAAGTTGCCTGGTGAGCGTGATGGAAGGATATGGATGTGGCACAGGTGCCTCAAGTGCAAACCTAAGGATGGTGTTCCACCTGCCACACCAAGGATAATCATGTCAGATGCTGCCTGGGGTCTTTCGTTTGGGAAATTCTTAGAGCTAAGTTTCTCAAACCATGCTACTGCCAACCGAGTTGCAAGCTGTGGACATTCACTCCAGAGGGACTGCCTTCGTTTTTATGGGTATGTGTCTGCTATATTCTTTGCAGTATCATATTGTTCTGTGCTCCAGTGAGATTTCAACAATTCAAATAAAATTCCAGGTATGGAAACATGGTGGCATTCTTCAGATATTCTCCTGTTGACATTCTCTCAGTAAACCTTCCTCCATCAGTACTGGACTTCAATTGTCGTAGTCCACAGGAGTGGTTAAAAAGGGTGGCAGTTGAGGTGTGCGCTCTTGTTAAATTTGAAACTTGAAACTATGTTCATCCTCATCCTAAACATCAGTTTTAGCTTGAACAAATGTGCTCATGTATTTGTTTCTATAGATATTTGGCAAAATGGAATCCTTGCATGTGGAGGTGTCTGAATTTCTTCACCGTACTGAAAAAAACATTGTAACTGAGGATGAACCTGTGAAGGAATGTGTTCAAAGGCAGATTATCGAGATGAAGGATTTGCTTAAAATGGAAAGAAATGAGTATGAGGTGGTACAATCAGACTTTCCTGCCATATCATTAACTTTTATCAAGAGTTACAATGATTTTATGTTGATTTATTGCCCCTCTTCTTGCAGATATTGCTTTTACCAGTCATGAGGGAAAGCAATCACCCCATGCAGACATCAATTGATATTCTGGAGCTCAACCGCTTGAGGCGTGGTCTTCTTCTTGATGCCTACATTTGGGATCGGAGGCTATGTCATGTAGACTCAATTCTTAAAACACATGGCCATATTTCAAAAACCAATCCAGATAATCTTGATATTCTCCTATGCACCAGACTGAAGGAATGGAAAGCTGATTTGCTTTGTGGGGATACTGAGATTGGAAAATCTTTAGGAAGTCCAAAGAAATCTTTGTTATCCAGAGAGGGCCATTTGAATGATAATGAATACAGTGTTGCTGATAGAAATTCAGAGATTTGTTTGGAGGGTCATCCTGTGGATGATGCACAGGATCTTGACAAAGTCTACAACAAATTCGATGGAGTAAAAAAGTGGCCTATTGCTGAACCTACTGATGGTTTGGAACCTGTTGAGAGGTTACCCTCACTTGCATCTATTTTTTCTGATACTATCGATTTGGCATGGACTGGGTCTTGTGATTTGCAGCATGATCTTCCACAAGCTTTCACCAAAATAGATGATAATGCATCCTTTAATTTGGAGAGTCCAAACTACAGCAATGTAGTAACCCCTGTTAGAATTCACTCATTTAATTCTACACTGGGGTTGCGGCAGAGAGAACGAACTGGATTAGCTCCAGCTTCTTTGCATCTATCATCATTCAAATCTGCTGAGTACTTTGGGCATATGACAAGCATCCTGAAGGACCCAATGCCAAATATACGAAGGGCCTGTTCTCAAAGGTCTCCTGGGGTGATAGAGAAATTAAATGTTATTCTTGCACGTACACCCACATATATAAAATCTGCTTCAAATATAATCGATGATGGGGCACGGCTACTGTTACCCCAGACTGGATATGAAGATGGTGTCATTGTTGCAGTATATGATGATGAGCCCACCAGTATTATATCATATGCCATGATGTCAGAAGAATATGTACAACAAGTGACACACAGACTGAATTCCAGTTTGAGTTTTTCTCATCTGCCAAATACTAATGAGATCAGCAGCCATGGCCTTGAGGCATCGTCACCCTCTCTCGAAGATCATTTGCATTCCAAGGGAACTCATTTTAAGTTTTCCTTTGATGATGACTCACAGGTTTCTCCAGATAAAACAAAGTTCTCTGTGATTTGCTATTTTGAAAAGCATTTTGCTGCGCTCAGAAAGAAATGCTGTCCCAAAGATATTGATTACATACGGTCTCTAAGTCGCTGCAAGAGATGGAATGCGCAGGGTGGAAAAAGCAATGTTTACTTTGCGAAGACGATGGATGAAAGGTTCATAATCAAACAGGTCACGAGAACAGAGCTGGAGTCTTTTGTAGAATTTGCTCCTCGGTACTTCAAGTATTTAATGGAATCCTTGACTTCCGGTAGCCCAACTTGCCTGGCCAAAATATTAGGGTTATATCAGGTTTGTTTTTGTTCACTCGTTGCATCATCTTTTATACAACTGTTGTGGAGTGTAAAACACCACCCTGAATTCTATTTTGCCCTTTTTGCTTGAGTTCAGGTTAGTGTTAAGAGCTTGAAATCTGGGAAGGAAGTGAGGATGGATCTGATGGTGATGGAGAATATTTTCTTTGAAAGGAAGATATCTCGGGTGTATGATCTAAAGGGTTCGTTGCGCTCACGCTACACAGCCGGGGACAGCAAAGTCCTCTTGGATTCAAACCTCATAGAGGCATTGCATACTAAGCCGATATTTTTGGGGAGCAAGGCAAAACGAAGATTGGAAAGGGCTGTCTGGAATGATACTTCATTTCTTGCGGTATGCAGCTACTACATCTTTGTGCTTACCGTTTAACCAATATATTTGAATTTAATTAATTTGACAAGCTACTGCATAAGAACTAAACTATGAACTATAATTCATTTATAGATGTTATTGTTACATAATTGGTTTGGGATATTGCCGTATGCTAACTCTTTTTCCATCTTATGAGTACCACTTGCATCATGTTATAGGTTTCCAGATTGCCACACAATGTATTTTGTAGTATGTGTTATCTTGCATGTGTTTCCCCCCAGTTGTGTTGAAGTAGTTCACCCTGAGTAGCTGTGTTAATCTACCTCATTCATCATCTCCATGTGTACCTTATTCAGATGGAATTTGCACTATTGATATGCTTTTTGGCTGTGACTGCCCTACTGAGCATTTTTTTTGTTAATTTTAATCTAAAGTGGCATTTAGTATGCATTGAATTGAACAGGGGTCGTGTCCCTGCAATGGATGTGAAAACTTGGAGTTGTATGTAATTCAGTCTGCTATGCTGTGCAGTTGGCGGATGTCATGGATTACTCTCTCCTTGTTGGAATCGACGAGGAGAAGAAAGAGCTCGTCATTGGCATCATCGACTACTTGCGCCAATACACCTGGGACAAGCAGCTGGAGACCTGGGTGAAGGCCTCAGGCATTCTTGGTGGCCCCAAGAACGAATCCCCTACCGTCATATCTCCAATGCAGTACAAGAAGAGATTCAGGAAAGCCATGTCCAAGTACTTCCTCACTGTCCCTGACCAGTGGTCCTCTTGACAACTGACTAACATGCTCTCCTCTTGACGACTGACTAACATGCTCTATTGATTATCCTCTATAACCAGAAGCGTTGCCATGCCATACTACATGTCCATTATTCTTTCTTTGCCTAGAGTGAGAAATAGTCAATTCATTTTGTGTCCGCCTGTACCATCTGTAGTAGCCATAGATATATGAGGGATCATCCTCCCGCTGGATGCCAAGCATGGTCAATTGTTCACTGCAGTGTCCAGCCGCAGTTGGAGGCTCCATCTCCATGTACATTACGGCCAGCATTATATATATAGCTGATGAAAAACGTAATTTGTCGATGGAATGCAGGAAATTCTTTTGATGTCCCTGTGGCATGTATGCAGACTGTTGCTAGTACTTTGTATAGAAGAGGCATGCAACTTGAAAAACTTGTCTTTTCAAGCTGTCGCTTGCAGACTTGGACGTGGATGAAATGGGGTTTGAAAAAGGGGAGGGATTAAATGGAACTACCCACACAAGGGCATCAGGTCGCTGTATTGAGCCTAAGCCTGGTAATGGATCATGATCCGGCCCTAACCCCAACCCAATCCTAGTTTATTATAGACGGGCCCTAACCCCGCTCCAATCCTCACTGATTTAGTTGAGCTTAATCCGATCCGTTATTCAAAATAACACCATCCTAATCCGATCCGATCCTTTTCTTAGCCCAAGGGCCGATCCTACAATGCAATCCAAGGGCTCTAATAATCAAATGATGCCAATAGTACTCCAAGTCTGAAAACATTAATAAGGGCCCTCAAGTAATTAATTAGCATAGCACGTACAAGCAGCTTGCCATCGGAAGCAAATAGAATATGCATAAAAACTTTCCAATATTAGAGCCAATATGCGTGATTTATCTATCTGACGATTAATTAATCCTCCTCTTTTGTTAACTACCGATCTCCTGCATACATACTATCAACTTACTCACCCACTATACTACCAGTTCTCTTTCATCAGGTGTTCAAGACAGAATATGCTATGAAATGCACCGTATCTT